>VXBS01008726.1:293204-330827 GCA_013400255.1 Sitta europaea
TTTCTCAGCTGGATGCTTTTCATTTGATTCTCTTACCCTTCCATCATCTCGTCTCTTCAAATACTGTGTTTTGAGTAACGTATTAGATGCCTTTGCACACAATTGTGTATTACACAACTGTGTATTGTGTATATACCTTAGCATCCTTATACATATCTACACCTGTCCCATGTGCATTCTATTTTTGTAATGCTTTGACTTTTTCTGACTTATGTGCTCTTCCATTCTCATTATGCTTTTAACAAGTTTTCTTTCCTCCTTTCTACTCAGGATATGTAATACACTTTTTACTCCCCCATTGTTTGTTATTCAATTAGTTTTCTAATGAGAAAATTTCCTCAGAACTGATATTAATTTGGTTTGAGCTATTTTATAATTTCAGTATTTGTTGTACGAATTTTTCTTTCCCTCCTAGCACAAGATTCTCTTATTTATAAATGTATGAAAAGTGTAAGCTAGCAAAAAACCAGAAGAATGTATACAGTTTTGGCCCTCTGCCACATCAAAATATACTGTAAAAAAGCATAATCAAAAAGGTATTGTCAGAAATTTGTAAAAATTAAAGAAAGGAGACGAGTTTTTAATTTATTTTATTTTACTGTATTTTTCCTGAATGTGTAAAGAATCCCATCATTCCACAAAGATAAGAGGCTCATGTTACAGGTTTCAGTTGATAATGGATATAGATCAAAGATGAAAACTGATCCTAAAAGGAAAATGTATTTGTTATACAATTTAAAATAAATGAATGTGTTTTAAGTATTGCTCTGCTACAAGTGCAGAAACTTGATAATGAATGCAAGTTGGTCAATAAATTCGACATTTACTAATACCTCTTTGCTGCCACTGAAAGTAACAGAAACAGGCAGTAGAACCAGTGCCTGTAAAAAGCTAATGAATATTGTTAATAAAAGCAATTCGAACTTTTACACTGGTCACTCTGCAAAAGTGGTCTCAAATACAGAGTGGATCATTTATACAGATTTTTTTAATATACATTTATACAGATGTCTTGTTTTGAAGCCAAACATATCCTTAACCGTGAACAACAGAAAGCAAGAGCAAAGAGTAGTTTAGAGGCAAAGTATAAATTAACACACTGAAAAAATTACTAGATTTACAAGAAAGAAAAAGTTTTTAGGCTTCTGTTGTTATACTCTACAGGCAAATGATGAAAGTAAAATCTTGCTTAACGTTGTTTTCTGAAATATTTGTGTTAATATGTTAGTCTTCCCAAATACTACCAGGAAATAGCCTTTATCTGGGCCATATTTATTCAGGAAAATTATTCATTCAAACAGATAGTACTTGAAAATGTAGGTCTGAAAAAGAATTTTAAAGAGAATTTTAAAATACGCTCATGGGGAAGAGTAAATATTCTCTTAAAGTAGTGTCCTGTCTCCAGCAGCAACCAGTTGCAGATGCTTCAGGAGGGTGTAAGGAAAAGAGCCTGTGTTCTTTTTACTGTTGCACCAGATCCATATCTAAAGGGTGCACCTGCCTGAACCAGCTTTGTATGGTCAGGAGTCATAATCAATGTGGTTCATCATTGTTAAGCCACGCAGTGTTTGACTCCTACTGTTTCTAAAGGTCGTCTTAACTTTGTTGCTTCACTCGTGTCTAGATCTCATTTTCTCCATTGTGATTTTCAAAGACATTCTTCATAAGAAAAAGTTTTTATCTGTATTCAGCTTTCACTCTATGCCAAGGAGTTCACTTGATTGCTTAATCTGGAAAATTTTCTTGGGTTTGTTCTGTAATATTTAACAGAATGAAAAATAAACTGCATAGGGAACATGACACTTTCCTGTATAAACTCTATAACCATTAGAAGGGGTTGCCTATTACATTTTCCCCAAGCTGTCATCATATTACTTTTCACCGCAGTATCTTCCTCTTGTCCTCATCACAAAAGTTTGTTTCCATGTATGTTTTCCAGATACCAAAACCATTTGAATTTGGGATATTTTAGCAAAATCTCAGACACATAAACACAATTTATGAAGAGTCCCTCATGTCATTTATGACTTTTAGAAACATTTTGAATCAATGTACAGCAAAACTGTGCATAATAGTTGTATAAATTTTATTATACATGAATAAAATGTTAGCATCTGAACAATTACATAATTGGTTACCTCATGAGAAACAAAATGCACCATTCTTCACCAACATTACTGAATTAAACACAGTGAGCTTTTTCAGCTTACTGCTTTTAGATAAATGACTCCTAAAATTTTTGAGGAAAAAAAAGAAATATTAGAATCTTGAAGGACAACAGCATTTTGATAACTCCAAAATTTTTTCTCCAGTTGACCTATTTTCAAAACAACTTTTTAACTAATTGCAACTCTGCTTAGTACATTGTTTTGATTACATACAATAGATCGAGACTTTCATTTATATGTAGAGATTAATGTACATATGACTAAACATAGACATGGAAATACTTCTCTGTGTGTGCATAGCATCTATAACACTGTGTATGTCCACGTCGGTGTCTACATTTATGTAAACTTCCTTTTGACCTTTGTCTCATCCACTGAATCCCCTGCAATCGTACATGTAAAACAAGGACTCCCTGACAACCATCACAGAAGATGGGAGCAGTGGTGTTAGATACAGAGATAAGAACAGGTCGGCTTTATTATGGGATGGGGGCAGACCTCCTGTGCTGCCAAAATTGGTGTCGGCAAAGAAAGGTCTGAAGCAAGAAGTAGTCTGCAACTTGCCTCCTAGCAGGAAAAGTCAACAGCTTTTGCCCTACCAAGCAAAACATTGAAGCACTGGATATCTAATTCACTAAGTCTTTTTAAAGCAGCTCTTATGTAAAATGAGAGCTCACAAAAATATTTCTCATTACTGTATTAGTCCACGAGAGCCACATATTTCAAGATTTAATAGATGCTGATTTCAATACAGCTGAAAACCAAGAAGAGACTTTTGAGGCAAAATATTAGTTAAAAGGAGTGAATTTGGTGCAATATTTAATATTTTAGTAATATGCCTACATTGTGAAATAAACATGTCTATAGATATAAACACATAAAAATTAAGTTACTTGTGCAAGCTGAAGGTGGAAGAAAGAACTTGTTAATTGCTTGTAGTTAAAAAGGGATTTCTTTTTAATCATGTCATATGCACTTATTTTCCTAGAGTGGATCAAAAGCAATAAAAACCTGCAAAGGCACAAATGAAAAATCAGATTTTAAAACTAAGTTACCTATACAGCCTAATAGATGGATCATTGTGTCACCGGTAACATCGTGGGTTTTTTTAAAAAATGAGCATCAAATTCTTTTAAAAACATTAAATTAAAAAGTACTATGCCTCTAATAATCACACAAAAAGTGCTTATCTGATTACTTTCTTGATCTGTGTTGACACTCGACAATGGAAAATGAAAGTAGAACTGACTCCCTTGATCATATGTTTTATGATCATTGTATCTCAGATATCAGTAGCACAGAATATTTTGCCCAGATACTTGATACATACGCAGCCTTCTCTATTTGTCAGTCACTGGTTCTAGGGCTGTGTTTCATACACAGTTCAGTTCTGTGCTTTTCCTTTCTCGCAACACATTCTGTGAAACCCTGTGGACATTCTGCAAATTATTGTGATGCATAAACTGAACTTTATCTCAACTCCAGTTAATTAAATCAATAGCGAGCCCTGTGCTTTGCACAAGCAATACTGATGGGCTTTGACTGACAGCATCAGCTTTATAATGCATCACAGTGTAAGGCTTTGTATGGCAAGTGAGTTCTATTTCCTTCTCTTCATCACAATTGCTGACATTTTGGGTATATCTAGTGGGTGACATGATTCAGACAGGGCAGTAGCATGGAATTTAATAAGAAAGTAAGAAGGCTTTGCCTGTGACTGAAAGCCCCTAGTGAGAGCTGTGGTGTGTAAACAGCCTTTCTGCTGCTAACGTGTTGGCAAAATTTTAAATTTAGCAACAAGAACAAAATTATACTTTTAAAATCCCATTGATGATGCTTTTTAAAGAAACTTAGGTGTCTAAAAATGCAGTGTAATACTGATATTTTTCTGTAAATATCAGAAATTCATTATTGATGATCCTTGCATATAACATTCTGGAGATATAACATATTTAATTTATACATGTGTGTATATATATATATATATATATATATGCAGACTTGCTAGAGTGAAATAATAGACAGATTGCATCCATTCCCCCAGAGATTTTCTATTTTACCTAGACACAAGAAATTACTTTGAAATATGAAGTTTTCAAATTCTTTTTTTGAAATTAAAATAAGCATAAAACATATATATATATATATATCCACCTAGAAATAATAGCATGGGAGCAGAAAATAATATGCATATATTATTTTTCCCATACCACACATGCCTCCTAGGATCTTGAGAAAAAAAAAAGACCTGACTTGATAAAAAAGTGCACAAAAGAAAAAATCATAATTAAAGTATACTGGTTACAAAGGTCCTATCATCATCCATGGCAGTAGCAGAGCTCTCAAAGACTGCATGAAGGAATGTTTAAATGGAATCATCTGGATTGAAGAAACAATAGTTATTTTTGCTTCTTAAATATTTTATTGTATGTAATACATCTACTTTTAATGTTTACAGAAAAAAAGCAATACTTCTTTTTTAAAAGGAGTGGTTCAACTATCTTTAATCAAAGTTTTATGATTCTCCCGTTAAAAGATCCTATTTTCAGTAAGTGACAAAGGACATAGTTTAACATTTAACCTCTTATTTTCTATGTCAAAAAGAAAGATGCTTTTCTTAGCCTGATTTTATTTGTTTTCAGTTTCTGGGAAGATTTCATCCTGAGTAGCCCAGGTTTTTCTCTCAGGCTAAAAAAAAGAATGTTCAAATACAAACAGATTTTAAGTGAACATGACATTTTCTTTGATAACCCCATTTTTTGACACTTTAAAACAAACTCTTTGTATGCAAATATTTCTGCATTTTAACTTTTTTTAAAAAATTGTTATTATTTTTGCACTGCAACTTTAAAAGATATCAGAATTTATAATGGGACTTTCTAAAATTTGAAAGTTGAGTTTTAAGAAGTCTAGTATTTCTCAAAACACCTAGGGCTTTCACGGATACACCTTCAGCAAAAGTCAAGAGATTTCCTTCATAGAGCTTTGGAATATACCACAAACTTCAGAGTTCATTTATGCCTTTCCACAAAACACTCGGTCATGTGTCCTCCTACCAGGAAAGTGTAGGTGGTGCCAGTCTCTGCATTGTCTTATCACATCTATGTTGTTCCAGACAAAAGGGACAGAAAGCAAATGTGTGTTACTCCAATGACCATGAGGCCACAAGGCATTGGTCCATAGGCAGCAGGGATGCCTTTGACACCCAGCTGAAAAGAAAAAGCCTTAAGTCTCCTGTCGTACAGAAAGAAGGAATGCAACAAGAAATTTTGAAAACTGTGTGCTTTCTAAAATGGGGTCTTGCCAAGCTGTTTTTATGGGTATGGGTCCCAGAGAGATGACAGCAGTAGTTGATTGATATAAAGTTGTTTATTACTTTACTATATCAGTCTGAAGGCAAGAGTTCAGCATGCTTAAAGTCTGTGCTAAAATTTTGTGATCATGTCTTCAGCAGGAGCAGCAGTTCCTGCAGCTTTCCTTGGTGTAAAGTCCCAAGCAAGACAACAGCAGTTTCCAAGTTTTTCCCTGGCATAGAGTTCCAAGGACAGCAGCAGCACTTAAGTCTTTCTCTGGCACAGATTTCCAATCAGGGCAGCAGCAGCAGCAGCAGCTTCTCCATCTTTTTTCTTCTTTTTTTCTTCTTTCTTCTTTTGTGTGGATGCGTGTTTGTGAGACTGTTTGCAGGTAAAAGCAAGCAAGTGAAAGCAAGCTGTATTGACAGCCGGCCTCAGATGAGGGCTTTTAACCATAAATTATCCAATTAGCTAAAAACACAATTTTAAAACATTCTCTCTTCACCTACTAGAATTATACTTTAAAATGCGAAATGCAGTGTAAGTTCTTACACACTTTTGTGTATATTTGCACATATTATCTATCTGCTTACATGTTCTATATAGGAATTCAAAACAATATTTTGTTATGTTTTAGTTATGTCAAGAGAAGTATTCTTCCAAGTAACTAAGCCTTAGGGCATTTTCACTCTCTTAAGGCACTTAAAATGTATTTTTACTTACTTAAAGCTGAAACTTACACTTTTACTTCATGTCTGTGGGACTTAATATATTTTAATTTCTTTAAAGACTTTAACTCAAATTCTACATTCTTTTCTCCCTCCGAGAGACTAGTTTCTTGATTTCCAACAGTCTGAAAGTGGAGAAGAAATCATATGAAAGGGTCGGGCTAAGAAATTTTCTCAATATTAACAAACAAACAAAAAAAAACCCAAAACAATTCAGAAGAACACATTAGCATTACATATTCCATATTCCTCAAGAAAGGACATTAATTAAAACTACACAAAACCCCCACACACCCTGCAGATGGAAAAATATTTCCCAAAAAAGAGATTGTTCCAAGACTTCCTGCAAAAATGGTGGAAATTTTTTGATGCAGGGAGGGAACAAAGAGGAAGAAAAATTATGTTGAATTGGAAATGAAATGTCACTGAAAAAGTGACATATTCCGGAAGAAATGTGCCATTCCCATACAGTTCTTCTCAGCCTATTCATACTCTACAGAACTCCACAGTGCTTTTTAATCCAATTTAATTCGGATGATTAAGTATATTGAAATAGCAACTGAGAAGTAGTAAAAGCAGACTGTCAGTCATATTTTCTCTGTCTCTCTAAGAAAAGCAGGAACTGACGGATAAAAGGACACCAAGGAAGCATGTGTGGGAGTTCGGAGAGTAGGAGCGCTGAGCGGGGAGATAAAAGGCGGTGGAGGCTGTGCACAGACTCAGCTGCAGGCACGGCGCCCTGCTCCTGGCAGCACTGACTCCCCAGCTGGGGTGAGGTACCGCGAGCTGCAGAGGCTACAAGAAAGCTGTCTGATCCTTTCCTCACAGGAGTCTTCCTCAGGACACCTGAGGACCATAAACCAATCCAGGAGAAGACTTCCTATACTGCTTTGGTCCTTATGATGTTTTGTCTTACTGATGCGCTTATACCTGAGTCTGTCCACTCTGTCTCTGCTTAGCTTTTCCCAGGACATAGAAAAACAATTTATTTCAGACAGCTATTTTTTACTCTTAGTAGCTTTATGAAAGTCATTAGTGAAATGAGTTCAAATACATTTTTTTCCTAGGGAACTTTTCAAGGAAACTGCTGTCCCCCTTTGCTCTGTAAATATAATAATTATCAATATAGATACACAGATTAAGCTAATATTTTTTTATTTTTTTTTTTTTTTAATATTCCATTCCTGTGTGCTGGTTGATGGAAACTTAGACTACATTGCAGCACTGCTTGTGGGCCTGCATCTTGTTTCTTGTGAGTAAAACTCCTGTGATGTCTCTGGTAAAAGCCTTTGTCACAGATGATGGAGGTAAGGGTGCAATGGGAATAGAAAATGCTGTGGTTTGCCTAATATGCAGAAACATCTGCTTGAGTCATGAGTGGCTTGTTGGCTGAATTCAGCATGGGAGAATCTGGCAATTAATCTGAAGTGTCACCATATTCAACAGCAATTGTTGTAGAGGGCTTCTGGGGACATAAAGGTAGCTCTGGTGACCAGATTGCATATGTTTCTGTGGTTTATTCATTTTTAAAGACTTCACTGCACTCAAATAGTAAATTTTTCTAAGAATAAAGTCTGCTTAGTGAGTTTCTCCAAGAATGGTGACCTATTTTGTGAAAATAGCTATGCCAGAACAGGTATTAAAACTTATAAGAAGATTCATATCTGTACAAACTTTAGTTTATGGAAAAAGAGAAGTTATTAATTCTTTTAAAGAATGGGCTCTGAGATAATAAAATTTATTCTGCCTGGGGCCAATGTTTCCCTTTGGATTAATTGGACTAATTTTCATTTACAAACCAAGAAGCAGAATTGTCATCCTTGATGTCCTCCATTCTGTTTTTCTACCTGTTTGAAAATAAGATTCCACACTGAGATCATCCTTTAGTCCCAAGACAAGTAAAAAAGCTTTTAAATACTATTTCAGGGATATTGCCTAATCTGAAATACAATAAAAATTACAAAGTGCAGATAATAATTCAGGGGTTACATATGAGGAACATATTTTTCTAAAATTTAAGTTTCTCAATTTTTCCAATCTTTTGTGTGGTATACATCTTGTATCTCAATATTGTTATCTGTATCCATCCAGAGGACTGATTCAAAACCCACCCTAAAAAGTAAAACTGATTTAAAAGGATTTTGGGTCAGACCTTAACAGGCTTCCAGATCCCAAATTATTTCAACCCTGTTCCCTTTATTTTGTTTTTTTTTTTTTAAATACCTTTACAAATGAAGCTTACCAACTGAATAATCCTGATGATATTCTATCATTTTGATGGATCAAATACTTATGAGTTAATTTTGTTCTATTTTTATCTCTCTGTGAAAACATTCAATTCCATCACGCTATTACTGCAAGCATTTTATTTTTTAATATCCGCTAGTCTTCTGACAAAGAAAATTCTAGAAGACGTAACATTTCTCTATCCAATTAATTTATGCTATCTCTAACCCTAATGTAGTTGAAGCAATAATAGTAAGCAGATATTTCAACTAATTGGAAAGGTCTGTTTACATGGAAAAATAGTAGAAGAAACTTTGAAGATACCCTTTTTTATTCCTTTTTTGATTGGCTTATTTGTTAGTTTGTTTTTGAAGCACACCATAAAAAGTGGTGGGACACCACAAACAGCATTAAAATTTGAAGCTGGGAGAGCAAATATGTTTCAAGGTTTTAATTCTGTTTTAGTTCTTCTGTATACTACAATTAACATAACTATAAGCTTAAACACACCCTAGAAAAATTCTTGTTACCCTAGAAAATGCAAAGCAGTTATGACGATTTCTCTAAGTTTAAAAGTTGCATTTTTAAGGGAATGATCAAAGGTGGAATTTGTCCAAAACCAACACATACAACAGATACAAACTGTGGTTTTAAAACAGGCTTTGGGACTATTATAAGTGACACAGAATAAGACTCATTTGGTGGAAAGGTTAGAATGCTGAATACTCAATTCCTCCCACACAGTTGCAAGTAAAGAAGTTAAAACAACCTGTCATTGCACTCTTATGTTTTGATTAGCATGAAAGATGTGAACTTATTCCCTTTGTGACATTATACAATGCCATGTAATCTATTTTTCAAAAATGTGGACATGACTTGTTTATAATGTAATTATACGCTAATTTTAAAAGAAACTAAAATCCTCATAATTTTTTTCCTTATGGAATTCCTTTGTTAAACAATTATTGAAATTGTTTAAAAGTAGTACTAATCTCTTCTACATTCAATATTGGTTTTCAAGTAGTTGAGTTTTCCTCGTAGCTATTTTTAAATCTTGCTTCTTTCATTACTATCTTAAATTGAATCATCAATAGCTTAAATTATTAAAGATTTGGGGAAAGCAGAGAAGAAGGTTGGGAGAGCATTATACCTGAAAATCAACCAGGTTGTATATGTGACAGTTATCCAGACTCCTGAACTTAATGCTATTATTGGGTGATTTTTAACAATCAGAGGAGTTTTTGAAACACCAGCCTCACACTTATTCCAAGAAAAGAAAAAATATATTCTAACATCCGGAAACAGGAGTACTGAACTTTCCACTAAAATTCTGTTCTTTACTGGGTAATAAATCATCCTCAGAGGAGACAGCAGCAAAGATGGAGCAACCCTGGTTGTATGGCCAGACTAGGGAATGAGAGGCTGGAGACCAGTCCTGCAGAAAGGGACCTGTGGGTCCTGGTGGATGGCAAGAGGAGATCCCATTGTAGTCTACAACTTTCTCATGAGGGGGGAGAGGGACAGGTACCAATCTCTTTGTCGTGACCAGTGACAGGTCTTAAGGAAATGGCCTGAAGCTAAAAGGTTTATGTTGGATATCAGGAAAAGGTTTTTCACCCAGAGGAGGTTGCGCACTAGTAGGAGGTCCCCAGGGAAGAGGTAACACCTATCGAGCCTGGCAAAGTTCAAGAAGCATTTGGACAATGCTACCAGGTAAGCGGTATAATTCTTGGGGTGTCCTGAGCAAAGCCAGGAGTTGGACTTAAAGATCCTCTTCCAACTCAGGATATTTCATAATTCTGATTCTGAGACTAATACAATACATTTGATAGATTTCAATTGCAAATTTTCTCTCAGTTCATTTGCAGCTTCCTTTTTACATTTCCCTATAGGAAATATGTGTCATATTTAATCAAAATGAAGAATTCTAATAGACAACTGCAACTGTTCATGTCTGTCACTCATGGGGTAACCATCACTGAGTCACATGCTCAGATCTCATATCAAGCACATTGAACATTGAAAGGTGGTTAAGAACTCTCAAGTTTTTAAACATCTGTTTCTCCATTCTGAAGAGGAGTTCATTCATCTTGATATTTTGTAGTTTCCTGTCAATCTTTGTTGTTTCTGTTCAGTGCTGCCAGCAATGTAATGTCTGCTAAGATTCTGCTGCAATAGGGAGATTTATTTCCACTGCAATAGGGGGCAGCTTCTAAACCTGACATATTCAGCCCCCTTGTGGTACATACCAAAGTAGCCAGGTTTTTCTAAGTCTAGCATCTCTCTTAAATGTTTCATAAGAATAAAATTCTTCATGTAACAGAAGCTCGACATTTGTTCAAAGGATAAATTTTTCAGCTTTTACCAATGACTCCAAGAGAAGCAGGGATTATACATTTTACCTTCTGAAACCAGTAGGATTAGTAGAAGTCTTCACATATTTTGCTTCTTGAATTTCAGTATTTTGCCAATGCATTATTTAAAATTTTTTTTGACATCCCTACTTGCCTTTTCACTTATTCTCTTCCTAACACCTAACCCCCGTTTTGGCAGAGACGGTATTATCTTTAGTAAACTTTAAACTTTTTTTTTTTTTTTTTTTTAATAAGCATTAGATGACTCAATGTCTTTTTGTTTGGCTTGTTTCATTTGAAATTTCCTCTTGTCTGATTAAAGGCAAAGAAAATTCTTCATGACACTTTTAATGCTTTCTAGATGAATAAAGAATGGAATAATTATTCAACCAATAAATAAATCAGGTATATCATTGAAATATCATGTGCATAATAAAACCCCTATTCTGTATTCAGAGATTTTCAAATTTAAAATTTCCTTTTTTAAATTTAGAACTGTTTTTGAGAATACTGTTCCTCAAGTTATGCATTCATAAGGTTGTACTTGTAAATGCTTATCTCCCCCATAAGGAAGTTACATATGAGGAAGCTACATATGGAAGCTACATGTGAGAGGAAAATTTGGGACCAGCTATCCTGAGATAATCTGAGAATGCATTCATTTGGAGTTTTTAAAAAAGTGCACAAACCCCCAAAATATAAAAAACATGTCTCTTATACTTTAATTGATAATTTTTAGGGTTCTTCTTTATTTTTTGAGCAACAGCAAATGTAGATACATATACCTTTATGTACTTACATGATTTAGAATCATTACAATTTTGTGCCCATTGTGGATTTGACATATCTTTTATTGTAGCTCATTGAAGTCTTGATTCTGGAATGCTTCTTTAAATAAAGTAACTGACATGTATAGGTTCTCATATCAGAGAGGATCAAATCAAACCTTCCTACAGAGAAGAGTTGTCTATGAGCCCTCAGAAATCTAATATTCAATACTGAAGTCTTAATTATTTTCAAGGAGACCCTGACATTTTTTTTTAGATTATTTTGTGTGTCTTCCTAGGAGCTGTGATGGCTTCTTGAGAAACTTAGAACAAAATATTCCAAATTGCCATACATTTACTTTCAGGAAAACAGGGTAGTTAAATATCATTCACACAAATATATAAACTGTCAGAGGCCTTAAAATGGGCCGCTCCCAGTTGTATCTCTTCCCAACTCTTGTGCAACCCCTGGCTACTCATTGACTGGCCATTGCAGGAAACAGAGAAGACCCTGATGCTGCAAAAGCACTGCTCTAAAAAAGTTGAGACATTGCTATCCGAACAGTTTTGGTCATGAAGGTAACACACAGCACTATATGGGCTGTGTAATGCCCCAGTCTGCTTGGTAAGGAAGGTAGTTGTATCTACCCTGGGCAGCACATAGGAGGAACAACAAAATTGTTAAAAGACAATTCTTTTAAAAAAAGACACATTCACTTGCAAACTTTGGAGTATTCAAATGGAATAAGCCACTTGGGAAATGTAACTTAGCAAACTTTAAATTGTCCAGACACAAGGGAATTATCAAGCCATTGATTGCAATTTTTCTTGGTGCAGCTTATAGCGTATTTTAAGAAGAAAAAGTGAAGGGAAGAAAAAGAAAGATAAAGAAAAAATAAAAAAGAGGGATAAAGGTAGCTGGTGCAGTCCACTGGAGCACAGTCTATCTAGTCATACCAGCACCACACCAAGTGTGAGGAACAACTGTGGCGTGGGGTTTGTGCCAGCAGCTGAACCTTAAGAGCCGCCTCTCTTAGGTGCAGGTCTTCCAGCCACATCAGGAGTCAGGTAAAGGAGGAAGAGAGAGAGAGAGACTCTCCAGATCAGAGGTTCCAACCATCACCTTTATTTTGGTTGAAGGGAGAGAAAAGCCCTATGCAGCTCAGTGCACAGGATTTTATACAGTTGCAAATTAGGGAGTGGATAAAACATAATAACCAATGAGGGACACTCAGGGGTGGAGTTGAGGGATTAGGTCACTTACCTTTGGGAAAATCAGGGTAGGCAGGAGGAGACAGGAGGTCACATGTACCAATAGGGTGTTGAGGTTTGGGAGACACACAGAAATACCCAGGGGAAGGCACACAGAGGGATTTGCTCTAGGGAAGATTGACACAGAATGGACTGGAACAAGGGGCAGGGTAACAATGATTGATAGGGAAGGGGCTGGAACAAAGGGTGGGGAAACACCATAAAGGGAAATTGGTGGGAGGACACAACTCTGGGGATAAACCAACTTGGGAGCAAACCTGGGGGAGAACAGGGGAGCAAACCGTTAACATTAAATCTGAACAAAATACTTAATCAAACAAAATTAACACAGGGTGCAACAGGTAGCCACCACCCTACTGTAGTCTCAGCAGCTTTTCAGTCTGGGCTAGTGGAGAGTACCTCGTAGCACAAGTTTATGCTGATTTCAGGTCTAAGGTTTCGTGCCTGCATTTTGCACAGAGCTGTGTTGTGTCCTGGCTGGCCCTTGCAGTCACCATCCCCATTACAGTGGCGGTCAGTGCTGACTTTTCCGACGCTCACACACTTCACAGTGCAGCACGAGAAGGCTCAAGGGTGCCAGAGGGAGCAGAGCACTGTCCCACCTGTACAGAGCTTGCCCTGTTCCCCACCAGTTCCAGACTGAGCGCTTTGACCCAGTCAAAGTCTCCTCCAGTCTCCTGCAGAGTGTTAAAATAAAGTAAGCTCCATCCCAGCCCAAATCAACACTTTCCCCTTCCAAAATGAATGGCTAGGTAAGTCATTTGGGTCATGGTTGCTCAATGTGTTCCTAATCAAAGAATAAGGCTCATATTTATACTCTGTGTAGTCAAATGTTTCATTTCATTAGATGGTTAAAGAGTTCTGCTGTGTTTTTTTTCTGAACATTGAAGCACTGTCACAAGAAGACAACTTTTTACCATAGCATTGTCAGGAGGGAATGTCCCATTTGTTAACTATACTGCTAATGCTTAAAGGGAATAACAGTAATATATAACCATAGAAACAGGTTCTAGATGGTTGAAACGATAATAGTTTTTTCAGGGGAAAATCTTTGTTTCAATTAATTTAAATGCATTTTAAACAATATATGTATTCAGAATATTCTGCACCTTCAAAAGAAATTTTGCATTAAATTCAAAGAGACTTAAAAGTATAAAAAATTTTGATGACTTGGTTTGTTGTTTTTTATTTGACATTCAGAATTTTATGCATTCACTTTTTCTAGTCTCTGAACAATCTAGTCAATTTCTCACAATTCAAAATAATTTTCAAATATCAATTTAACACAATTATTTATGTTCATAGTTATTAATACATTGCTGAACAGTCATCTTGCAGTCATTAATATAATGTATAATCTTCCAAAGAAATATGTGCATTTAACAGCCACAACTGCCTAGCACTTAACTAAACGACTAGAAATCTAAGATTTAGGTAATGAACAAAGAGTCTAATCGGTTAATCGGTTTTTGGTTTATGGACACAGATTGAATACAGTTTGGGGGGAAAGAGAGAGAAACCAGTAGATGTTAAGACGAAGGTTAAACATAAGTTGCATCAAAACAGGTGTTGACCTGGCCTCTTTTCTGGGTTATTTGAGGCAGACACTAGGAAGGAATTAATTACATTGGAGGCAATGAAGTACATAGATGAAATATCCTGTCACATTTTGTGAGAAAAAGCTAGGGGTTATAGTATTATTGTGATTGAAAAGAGGAAGTATTTGGAACATATGTCTGTAAAGCAATTTGTGATAAAACTTCTGTAGTTCGAACCAAGTTCAAAATTTCATTTGATAAGTACAATTTAATTTATTATAGAGACAGGAATTAAGATCTTCTAATTCATACTTTTATCCAGAGACAACTCTCTGTGTGTATGTTTACAGATTGATTATGCTTAAGAGTAGAAGAGAGATTATTGTAGAGGATTGACCTTGTCTGAATGCCAGATGTCCACCAAGACATCCTATCACTCCCCCTTCATGGACAAGGGAGAGAAAGTAAGATGGAAACCAACTCATAGGTTGAGATAAGGAAGTTTACTAAAGAAAAAGGAAAAGGTTGTGTGTGTGCAAGCAAAGTGGAAAAAAAAAAAATAAAAGGAAGATATTTTATTTTATTAGCAGCAAGCAATGCCTGGCCACTTCCTGGGAAGCAGATCTTCAGCATTCATAATTGTTGCTCAGGAAGGCAAACATTGTAAATAACAAATGCACCCCCCCTTTCTCCTCCATTTCTTCGCTTTTATATCTGAGCTGATGTCATATTCTATGGAATATCCCTTTTGTCCCTTTGGATCAGTAGTACTAGTTGTGTCCCCTCCCAGGACTCTACTGGTAAGGGTGCGGAATGCTGCAGAGACTGCACTGGTGCAGCAGCAGTGCTGCTACCCACAACTTTCCTGCCAATACAAAGCACAGCACTGTAAGGGCCACCATGGTGAAATGAACTCCATCTCAGCCAGATCCAGTAAAATGATCCATAACACACAGTCGGCCCCATACACTTGAGTTCTATTTTGATTAATCTCACCAACTGACTTGATTGGTTCCAATTAATTTATATCCTTAGAGGAAGAAAGCTGCTAACTTTGAACTGAGTCCAACATGACACAAACATTTTTCAGACAAGGAAAGGACTGACCACTGGACATGAATCCCTCACATTTTAAATACTTGTAATTTCAAGTATTACATGTGGAGAGAGCTCACAGAATGAAAATAAAAAAGAAAAATAAAGGTTGGAAGGATCATCTGATGTTTGTTTCCAACCGAGCTCCCATTTGGAGGAATGATAGTTTAAAACCTTAAGTAAGTGTTCACAACTTTTTCAGTAAAGTTTTAAATATCTCCAAGGGTGAAGATTGCACACTTTCTGTGTTCTGCTGCTTAACAGATGTAATTTCAATTAAAGATTGAGCTTCCTAATGTGCCGTTTGAATTTCCTTTGTTGTGACTATTTCTTTGACTTTTGTCTTTATGTATGAGTTTTAAGATAAAGTTAATATCTTCATATTAGTAACTATAGTGTTACTTTGGATTTTTCCTGGAAACTGTGTTGATAACACTGGAACATTTTAACTATTGCTGGGTGTTTACACAGCCTCAAGGATTTCTGCTTCTCAACCCACTAGTGAGGAGGCTGGTGGGGGGACACAGCTGGGACTGCTGACCCCAACTGATCCGAGGGATATTCCATGCTATGTGGCATCATCCTCAGCAATAAAAAACCGTGAGAACTTTCAGAGTGGTTTGTCTTTTGAAGTAACTGTCACATGAAGAAGCCCTGCTTTCCTGAAAACTTCACTACTGATGGGAAGCAGTGAGTAAATTCCTTTTTCTGTTTTCCTTGTGTGCATGGGTTTGGCTTCACCTATTACACCATCTTTATCTCAGGAGTTTTCACTGTTAGTCTTCTGATTCTCTCCCCCTTCCCATAAGTGGGAGGTGAGTGCCTGTCTGAACTGTGTTTAGTTGCTGCCTGAAGTTAAAGAAAGACAGTCCCTTTTGGTGTACAACATAGAGCTCAAAAGGTTCAAGATTGTGACAGATTTTAATGGAATTTGCTGGGTCATAAATATGAGCATAAACAGCAAGATAATTTATACAGTTTTCAAACAAATTTCAAATATCAGCTAAAATATTTGTCATAAACTTCTCTTCAATAAAAGGAAAAGGCAAAAATAAATATAAATTTTAAGAGGCCCACAGAAAAACTAAAATAAGCCTTCAGCGAGTTTCAAAGTTCTTTAAGTAGCAGAAATTTATTTTTGAAATAAAACAAACATGACACTAAGCATAATTTCTGCTCTTGTGCTATGTCACCTGGGATTAATTTATATAATAGGTGGGCAGGCAAGCTTGTTAAGCAATTCTGTACATTGAGAATTTAGTTATCAAATCCTCAGGTAACCTGATAATCTGCTTTATTAATATGCAATAAACAAAATGTCTTGGAACAAAGAATAAAGAAAAATTGTACTGGGATTACCATGTTAATACTATGTAATGCCAAACATAATAGAGAAGTAGACTTTTTTTTTTTTTTTACATTAAGTACTAAATACAAATAGAAAAGAAGACAGTATTTTTACTATTTCTGTCTTGCCAAAGAACATGAGGTTTATTAGTAAGCTAGAAAGTGAGCAGCTGAAGTTTGAATATTAACATCTACAGAAAATTTGGTAAAATTACTTTTCCTTATCTTCAGAAATCTGATTTTGTCATAAAGAATTGGTTTCACTTTGTTCATAGCTTTTATTATATTTGAAGCAGCATGTTTAGGGTTTTTTTAAGACAAGAGATGGAATATTTAAAATGTTCTGCTCCTGACCTTGAAAAAATGACCAATGATATTCTTCTTGTTGAACCTGTGTAAGTAGCTCTTGGTGTGGTTTGTAGTAGAAGAAAAGTTACCTCCTACAGTACAGCCTCATTGAAATTCTGTGAAAATATAAGGCTGACACTTCTGCTTCAAACCAACCTAGAAACTGTTAAGCAGTGCTTTCCTGCCAGGCATCATATGAAAAGAGTAAAATATTTCTATAAACTTGTGAGGGAGGAATGCAAAACTTTCTCTAAATATAGGCAGCATTTTATACAGTTATGAAGCTATAAATGAAGTTAGGCAAAAGGAGGGTGGGGTGGTGGGGAAAGGATACAATTTTAGGGGTTGTGACAGGGGCTCTGTGTCTGTAATGTGTTTCTGTCAAGAACTAATCAAAAGTGCATGCTAGTTATCTGCCTAGGTGTTTTCACATTGAGTTTTAAAGTAAGTTAGAAAATTTATGCACAATTTAGCAATTGCTTATCTGGGGATCTAGAGGATTCCAGTAAGTGGGAATAACTGCTACTTTGCAGTCAACAATATCAGTGGCAGTATGCTACCATTCTGTTCCTCATCCCCAGAGGCCAATCTGTACTTGCCCTGCTGTAATGAGCAAATGATACAAACACCTTAGAAGGCCCATAGCCTCATTTGCTTTCAATATTGCTTTCCTTCCTCCAAACACAGAAATGTATTTGGTCCCTGCTGGAAATAACCAAGAATTTAAAATTCATCAAAATCAAATACGGTGTGTGCTAAAAGACCATGATTCTCCTGAATAGGTTTAGCCTAGTGAATCATGTCCAGTTACCTATATCACTCTTCCATAAATAGTCTTTTACTATCTGGTCTGCACACGGATCATCTTGATCTTTTGTTTCACTGCATTAAATGAAAAACTTCAATAACAGAAAGAGAAATAGACCATAAAATAAAGACAAATTTCTTTTGTTTCAAACTACTGCATCACAAGTTGTATATATGTGAAAGTGGAGAGGAAATCGTCTTCCAATCT
Source organism: Sitta europaea (assembly GCA_013400255.1). NCBI lineage: Eukaryota > Metazoa > Chordata > Aves > Passeriformes > Sittidae > Sitta > Sitta europaea. The sequence goes on from VXBS01008726.1 coordinate 311,356, forward strand.
GCTCCAAATTTTGTCTGGATTAAGGTCAAATCACCACTTTTCAAAGTTTTTCACTGCACATCAAAGCACAAGCATTTACCATCTGATTCTTAGCATTGTGTGTACTTCCTCTTGTCTCTCTGTCGCAATTTTAGGAAAAATACTTTCTAGACTGCACTGTCAGGAAAAAAGTCAGAAATGAGGAACCTCTTCCTGTAACAGAAATTCCACATCTATATCTTTGTCCTGTAAATTTAGTTCAAAATATTATACTCATAGGCAAAGTTCCAAAGCAGAAAGAGGACAAAAAGACATTTCTAGCAAAACAGCTCTTAGTAAACCCTTCCTTCCTTCCTTCTTTCCTTGATCTGAAATGTCACACTTGTCAAATGTAATTATTTGTTCCATGAATTAAGTATAACTCAAAAAGACAAAATAATTTTCTGTTTGAATCGGGAACAGGTTAAAGGACACAGCAACTCAGTTTTACATTTGATAGTTGCTGTGTACATAGGCAGTCCCTTAACATTTTTACAGAATAAACAAAGAAAAGAGTGACCTTTGAAGTACATGTGTTCAGTGTTTTGCAGGCATCAGTGGAAAATAGACATGCTAATTCTATTTTTTGCAAAATAGCCACTAATTTTGAAACATTTTCTTAATATGGATGTTCAGTAATTTTAAATTCAAAACTGATGGAAAAGCTCAATTTTTATTCCTTTCTAGTGACTATTTTGCCAGTCCTTTACAGATAGATTTGAGGTTTTTTCTGTATGTCTTATTTACACCTGAAGTTAAGTTTATGCAGTTATATTTGTCAAAAACGTATTTGCTATTCAAATACCAATTCTGTTTTCCTTTACTATATCAGAAATACTTAAATCTGTAGTGTTTGTGACTCTGTTGGACTGGCTATCTTATGCAGGGAACTCCATTGTCTCTGCAAAGATTTTAGGACCCATCAGCTGAAATTTGCTCATTCAAACTGAAAACTGACTTCATGCTATTTTGGTTTAAGTTTGTTTTGGATTGTATGCACTACCAAGAGGAACTGAAGAATTTTCTTGTGAAAATTTTGGAAGGGAAGAAACCACTTATACACCTCTATTGTCAGGTAGAGTGCAATTGTACATGAATACAGACATAAAACTTCACCTTTCCCATGCTCATGTTTTATCTTTCTTCTGTCTTTATACTAATCTAGCCCAGTATTTGTGATTTAATGCAGGAAAAAGGCACATTTGTGATAGCACAGGAGTGTGGTCCTAACCTTACTAAAAGTGGGTGTGAACAAACTGACATAGCCCTAAATAGAAAATAGCATAGACAACGCATCACTTCAGGGTATGACAACTGCCCTTGACCAGGATTTTTTTTTTTTTTTTTATGATTTCTGCTACACATTTGAAAATCTTGTTGAAAGTATTTGCTGTCAAATTCTTCTGCAGTATGCCTTCCTCGAAGGAGCAAAAGGAGCTTTGGACAAGAGTTATAAGATCTCACTGAAAGAGCTTTAAACTAGATTTGAAGGGGAAAAATTAAAAAAAAAATCAGGTTCAGTACACATAAGTCTAGTGATGACATGATAATATTTGAGGAATGGTGTGTGTGAGGTCTTTCAGTCTGACACCTCAGTAGAGGTAGGGAATGGAGATCAATATGGCATTAAAGAAGGAAGGATTACTGATGTGTTAGAAATCATGGATGCACCTGGGAGTGATCATATAGGAATTAGGGCCTCTTGCCCCCAAAAGATCAATAGTGTGGGAACCAGGACATCCTTCTGACTGTCCTGGGAAGATTTATAATTCACAAGAATTTAGATAGAATGATAATTAGTATGTCACAGGATGAAAAAGTAGAATTTTGGGATTTTAGAATGTGAAATCAGGGGGAAAAGATAGAGGAAATGGGGTGTGTCCCTGAGCTTCTTCTTTGTCCTCTTGTTCTCCATCTTCTGTGGTGGTGTGGCACATTTTGTTTGATCTAGAACAAAAGTACACTGTACAACATAGTGGATAGATATTGGAGAATTGTTATAAATAAAGCATACGTAATTTGCAGTATAAAAGATAGTGCCATCCCAAGGGCGGAAGGAGACAAAAGGCGGGGAGATGACACAGACAGACGAAGGGGGGAGAGAGCACTGGCCTGCAGAGAAGCTGTGGCAGGCCAGGGAACGAATATGAGATAAGCAAAGAATAAACAAATTCCTGAACATGAGGAACAGACGACTTGACCTCTTCTTCAGACACAGGGCTGGGGGAAAACAGAAAGCCTTCACAGAGACAGAGACAAGTTAAGTGAGGTGAAAGCCAAGCTCACAGAGCTCTCAGAAACCCCAGGAAGGCCCAGACAAGAAAAACAAAACAGCAAGAAAGAATATATATATTTATTAATATTTTTTAAAAACCTAACAAATAGCGCAACTGAAGTGCATCTACTCTTTGCACACAACACAGGCAACATTGAGGAGGAGTTGGAAACCATTGTATAGTGGTAAAACAATGATATAGTGGGACATAGTGGGATGACTTGCACAACTGGAGTTGCTATAAGGGATGGCTATAAACTCATCAGAAGGCATCAGCAAGGAAGGAGAGACAGTGAGGCAGCCCTCTATGTTAGAGCATGCTTTGATTGTCGAGAACTTAATGATGTTTACAATAGGATTGGGTGTTAGTAAGGATAAAGGGGAAGGCCAGAAAGGCATACATTATGGTGGGAGTGTGTTATAGACCCAACCAGGTTGAAGAAGGAGATGAAATTTGTTAAAAGCAGCTGGGAGAAGTCTCATGATAGCTAGATTCTGTTCTTGTGTGTAAATCCAGTTTAGCAGATGTCTGCAGGAAATGTAATACATCAGATAGGACACAGTCTAGGAAGTTCCTAGAGTGTGTGGAAGGTAGGTAGATTCCTGACATAGCTGCAGAGTGCTGTGAGATGTCCCACTGGACCTGCAGTTGTGAACAGAGAAAGATTGGTGGGTGATGTGCTGGTTGGAGCCCATCTTGGGCACAATGGTGACAAAATAATACAGCTCAGAGGAGTGAGAAAGGGAGTCAGCAAAACCACTGTATGAACTTCAGGAGGGCAGACTTTGGCCTGTTTGGAGTTTTGGCCTCGGGATACAGTCCTGAAGGACAAACGGATGGCTGAACATTTTTCAAGAAGAGGCTCTTAGAGGCCATCCCCATGTGCCAAAAGACAAGGTGGCAAGATAGAAAACCAGCCTGGCTGATAAAGCTTTGGCTTGATCTCTGGGAAAAAAACAAAATGTCTACAAGGGTGTTGTAGAAGTTATTCAGGGAGATAATTAGAATGGACAAAGCCCAGCTAGAAATTAAACGGGTTACTGCCATGAAAGACAATAAAAAATGCTTTTGTGTATGCATTAGCAACAAAAAAAAAATCCAAGGAAAATCTCTATCCTTTATTGCTTTCAGACGGAAACAAAATGACAAAGGATGAGGTACGTAATGCCTCCTTTGCCTCATTCTTTAACAGTAACACCAGGTATTCTCCAGGTACTCAGCCACTTGAGCGAGAACACGGGGATGGGGAGCTGAGTGAAGTCCCCATAATCCAAGGTCAAATGGTCAGCAATCTGCTATACCACTTAGACACACAAATCTATGGTGCCAGGTAGAATCCACCCACAGATATTCAGAGGTCTGACAGAACTGCTCACAGAGCCGCTTTTCATCATTTACCATCAGCCCTGCCTAACAAGGGAGGTCCCAGTTGCCTAGAAGTCAGAAGGAATCACAGGGCAGCTGAGTTATTTCTCCCTATGACTACCTAAATGAGACATTTCTCCCAAATAACAAGTGATAGGACAAGAGGAATGGCCTGAAGCTGCACTAGGGTAGATTTAGATTGGCTATTAGAAAACATTTTTTCGTGGAAAGGATCATCAAGCATTAGAACAGGCTGCCCAGGGAAAAGGTTGAATCCCCATCCTTGGAGGTACTTAAGAGACATATAGGGACACTTAGGGGCATTTAGGGACATAGTTTAGTGGTGGACTTAGGTTAATGTGCTGGGTTAATGGTTGGACTTGATGACCTAAGGGGTCTTTTCCAATCTAAATTATTCTATGATTCTACAAATTTCACCAGTTTCACTGGGGCCAAGGAGGCTGCAGCTTCTGAAGCATTGTGTCAGATGAGTTGTTTAGAACCTTTGAAAATATGTCACATTAGATCTTTGTTAATAATATTTGCTTTATTAGAAGTAAAGGCTGGCTACTCTGTTATCAGGGATGGAATTCTGAGAATTATCAAGCAAGGAAAATTCATTGCCTTATGCTGCTCATTTATTTGGTAAGTATATTTTTGGTTTATTGTGCTACAATTATTCATAGATTTTAAGTGTTCTGTAGTATATTTTGAAAAAGTAATATAATGTTAATAACTTTAAAGTATAGTACAGCTTTTTGCTATGAATTTTTTATTTAGAAAACTTCATTTTGGATATGAATTAAGAAAACTACATCCCTCTGAAATACAAAATAAATCATTGTATTGACAGCTTTGTAAAGTTTGCCTTTTATTTGGCCATGTTACTTTTATTTTATTGTATATGTCTGGGAAGCATGACTATTCCTGTGTCATGTGTTGGCTAATGCAAAGAGAGGCAAACAGGCCCTATTAAAGGGCAAAGAAAGCTGGTTTATGTCTGAGTTTGCTCAGTTGGAAAGAACTTCTGAAAACAGAACCCAAAGTTCTATCTCTCAGGAGAGCTGTGCAGTATTAGATGATAATGTCTGCATTTATTTTGCCTTGGTTCAACATACAGATGTTAGCTGTTAAAGCTTGAGCAGGTCATTCTTGCCTGTGTTAAAATCAATGGAAGAAAAAAAACCAATAAAGCCAATCCCATTTCATCTGAGGAAATGCATTAAAACATTATTTTTCCAGTTGAATCTGCCCTTGTCAGTGCATTTACAAACAAAGAAACTCAAAGTGTTTAGGAATGATTATGGCAGCTGAAGTTAGAGAACACATATTCCATTTTCTGCTATGGAATTCAAAATGTAGAGGGAAGTCTGGGAATGTAATCAATGCTCTCAAACACATTACTGTCCTCATGTTAACTTTGAAAACCTGATCCCCTGCCAAGGAACCTCATTGAAAACTTTAGAGTGCTCACTTACATTTGCGAACTTTTAAGATGTGAACTAGAATATATTTTAAGGTTTGCGGACCTTAAGAGACATGGACCTACTGTAGAGTCTAGCAAAAGGCCACCAAGGTCTTTGAGGGACTGAAGCATCTCTCCTTTGAGGAAAAACAGAGATGGCACTGTTCAGCCTAGATCACCTCAGGGACAGCTTATCAATATATATGAAAACAAGACTGATGGGTGCAAAGAGAATGGAGCCAGGCTCTTCTCAGTGGTGCCCAGGAAGAGGAACCAGAGACAGTGAGCACAATCTGAAACATGTGAAGTTCCATCTTAGCATCAGGAAACTTTATTTTTACTGTGGGTATGACTGAGCACTGGCACAGGTTGTCCAGAGATGTTGTGTGAAGGAGAACATGCAACTGAAACCACAAATGATTCCAAGCACCACTGCCTTGTTGTTCTTCTGCATAACCTTTATACCATTCATCTTACATGAATTACACCTCTCTACCCTTGTGTGATTGATCCATACATGTCAGCATTTCATGTCTCTTTACCTTCAACACTGCTCACCTGTCCTACACAGTTGTAGCCTATTAGAGATGAGATTTCTCAGCAGCCCCATTCCAAATCACCGCAAACTGTGTGTCTATAGTTGTGATGTTCATATCCTTGGAGATATTTAAAAAAAAATCCTGAACCAAAAAATCAGGGCAAGGAACTCTAGGTGACCCCTCTTGAATAAAGTGTTTTAAGAAGAGATCTCTTTCAGTGTCAATAATTTTGTGAATCTGTGATATGAAACGCAGATCTTGAAATCAAAATATCATACTTCATAAGAAAACCAAAATTATTACTCCATTCCATGAAGAATTTTATCCTTCTGTATAAATTAAAAGTATGCAGAGCATGTAAGCATTACTTTGGAAAGATAGTCTAAGACTGTACTGGAAATGTTGATAAATAATGGTGTGGCTAGGACTCAAGAAAATTTTTGGTCTGTGTAGTCATTTTTTTCCAAGTAAGATTTGGAGGAGGGGGCTGGAAAGAGAGTGTTCTAACACAAGTATGGCCATCTCTGACATCTTTTTCCCTCTTGACCTCAGTGTCACAAATGTTTGTGGACATGGACAAAAAAATCAAGCAATCAATAGCTTGTGGCATAGAAGTGTCAATAAAGCTAGAGCTTGTTAGTGATTTCTTAGCAATTTTCTAAATATAGCACAATGCAGTAACTAGGTAGCAAAAAAGACCTAAGAGTGAAGTTTCTCATCTTAGGAAAAATTGTTTAGGGTTCTTTTATGCTTGGGTGATTTTCTTTTAAAGGTCATCTGTTCAGGGCACCTATGTCTAAACTCATACCACCCAGGTTCAGAAATTTAAGTGGCTTGTCTAAGCTAACAGTTCAGCTGCCTTAGGTTTCTGCTCTGTAGCTTCTATTGCCAGTTACAGCTTCCATTTCAACACAATGTTTTGAGCTAGGTTAACCTTAGCAATGTTGATAGATGCCATGTCTCTCAGTGTAAAAAAACCCGCCACCCTGTCTGCATCCTAGCTGAAACAGTAACATCTGTTGACTATAAAAAGATACAGACAGAGTTGGAGTAGGAGTTACCTGTGTTTTCCTATACTTTTCTATAAAAAGAGGCTTCCTGTGATCTGGTGATAAACTTAGATGTGCAGAAGTGACTGGACTAAAGCCCTGTGTGAGAAAGAAATAGCAAGCTGCGATTAAAAAAAAAAAAAAGAAAAGAAACAAACAAAACAAAAAAAAACCCAACAACAACCAAAAAAACCCCAACCCACAGAGGGGAACAATATACAGAGATACACAGACACAAAAAAATTGTTTTCAGTGTCATTTCAACATAGAGCTTTTTGAGCTAAGTGTTAGAACTATGTGGAAAAGGGATAGAAATTGTGAGAAAGGAAAATGTAAAGAGCAGTGGCATTTTGTTTTCTCATTGATTCTAGCCTTATTGTGACCCTGTCTTCAGAGAAAGATGTTGTATAATCCTTAAATAACTTTGTAACATCTCACTCAGAAAATTTTCTAAAATATTGCTACCATTATCTCACACTGGCTAATCACTTAAATTTGAAAACTGCTTAGAGGTAAATGGGTTAATGCTGTTTTTTTCTTTTTCACAACATCCTTAAAAATTGAGACTATAGATTTGAAAAACACATAATTCTATGACAATAAGCTAACACCACTCTTTATCATTAAGACACTGAAAAAAAGACAACTGAAGGCCAAGTTGTTTTAACATAAGATATATAGTTTTATAGCAGATGTGCCAGGAATATTGAATTGTTGTAATATGGTTGCATCTTTGTATTACCATAACAGGGAAAAAACAAGGACTGAAAATTAATAAATATTTTCTTTCACTGCTTTTTGTATTTTAAAATTTTTAGTTAAAAAAATAGAAAATTCTAAATGCTATTAAATTCTTGCCACACTTCATTCAGATTTGAACAAAGTTAGCTCAAAACACTGTGATTCTTGCATTGATTTTAGTGGGATTTGAATCAAAATTTACTTCTGGATGAAACAGATAAGGAACCTGAAGTAAAAAAAAAAAAAAAAAAATCAATCTTGTATGAAACATCCTTAGAGATGAAAATAGACTAGGAACTGTCTGTGAAACAAACTGAACAATGGAAATGTGATTCTAAAACTCTTTGAAAATAAACAGCAAAATTATTGTCTATCTTGGTGTTAAATATAGAAGTAGTATGTGGTATATTATTAATAAAGGCAACACACAGTTACTAAGGATGCATCATTGTAAGCAGTCATGTAAATAACAAGCCCATGAAAGATTTTTCACTATGATTTGGAAAAGAGAACAGAAACAGGACAGAAAGATTTAAATAAAAAAATCATAAAATCATATCAACATTTCTATATTTTCCAAAATCACATAAACCTATTAAAACCTTGGTTCCTTTTCATATTATTTTTAAAACTTCTTTTAGAAAATCTTATTTTCCAAACAAATACATTATGCAAACCTCCAGTTCCCATGAAATAAACTCATTAAACATCTCTCATAAATAATGTTTAATTTTTATGATTTAATTCTGTCTTAAGAAGCGCAAACATTCTGACCTGCTATGGTCACACTTGTTTTTCTTCCCTGTTTTACTTGTCCCCTTTCTTTTCCAGAAGTGCCACTGGCAAACCACTGCTGTGCAGTGTGCTGAAGAAAAGCTGGCTTTCTTACCATGTGTTTCTCACACTGGTAAAGTGTGCATTAGACTGCAATTTTTTTCCATCCATTACAGTATCTATGGCATTTCTCAGACTGGGAAGGTAAAAATCCCTTTATTTTGATATTCTTTTTTTACTCAGCTCAACATTCAGAATCACTCTTTATTTTTATGAGACCGAATTGAAAACAACTTGGGAATTAATGTGAACATATATTAGAGTGGGAGGAATGTCAGTTTCTGAGTTAAGTGTACCAGGTGATATATGTCAATTATGGCAAGCATTTTCTTCAGGGAAAAGGAAGAGCTGTATCAGTAGTCTGATAGCAGACTGAAGCTGGAGCAGTCTGTGTAGAAAGTCTCTTTGCTTGGTGGTGTTGGGCTAACTTTTTAGATGTGTATGTACATAGGAATTATCTTGGTCATTTCTTTGGAAAAAAATGTGGAAGAGAAGCATCTTAAATTTTTGGAGGTCAAGTGTAGCAATAACTAAGTTTTTGAAGGTAACTTCTGTTTTTTTCTCATTTTCTGTCTTTTTTATTTTTGTTTCTTTTTAGTAGCTATGAAACACCAGAAGAACTGGAACTTCCCTTTAAACATATCGGCTGTATTATCTAATCCCAAAACTAAGCTTAGACTGGAAAATAATAAACATTTTTTGGGTCAGATTTCGCCTCTACTGTTCATCTCATTCTACTGCTGAAGTCAGAAACAGTTCAATCTACACAGTTGTATGTCTCTCTATCCTTAGAGAGATTCTTGGTGAAAGTATCATCCACTAACTCATCCTAGATGAGGACATGCAGGCAATAATTCCAGGGGCCAAGTAGGCATGTGTTGTGGTTTAATCCATCAGACACCTATATGCCGCACAGCCCTTTGCTTGTTCTCCTCCAGTGAGATAGTGGACAGAATTAAAAAAAAAAAACAAAAAACAAAAAACAAAAAAACAAAAAACAAAAAAGTCCTGGCTATGCTCCCTCGCTTTTATAGGTTGAGATAAAGACACTTTAAGGACTCAAAAAGAAAGCAAAATAATTGTTATGGTAAAAGAATACACAAAGTAAGTGATGCAAAATCCAATTTGGTACCACCCACTGACTGAGCAGTGTGCTACCACCCCTGGCCAACTTCCTGCAGTTTGTTCAGCACGACTTTCTATGCTGTGGAATATTCCTTTGGGTCAGCTGTCCTGGCTATGCTCCCTCACAAATTCTTCTGCACTCTCAGCTCTCTTGTCAGCAGGGCAGCATAAGAAGCTAAAAATCTTGATTTAGTGAAAGCACAGCTCAGTGGCAACTAAAACATCCATGTGTGTTATCTATAATTGTTATAATCCTACATCCAGAACACAGGACTACACCAGCTGCTAGGAAAATTAATCGAGCCCAAACCAGGACAGCTTGTATCTCTCCTACTACTTTTAGGAGCTTCTATTTTCTTTCCTATGTCCCTCTTGTTTAGCAAAATGTCATTCAGATTCACTTATCCATGATTAAGAAAACAGTCTTTCTTCTTGATCCCACTGAAGCCTCAGAAAAATAATAATATGTCACTAATGGAGTTTTCTTGTTCCCAGTTCAGATTTCCTTCTTTAACAGCACTTCAGCATCTGAATGTGCATCCATTAGTCACCTTGAATTCCTGTTAAGAGTTGTGTACTCCATTAACCCACAAAACATTCTCCTTTCTACTCTGAACAAATGTTATTAAAGAGTTGAAAGGAAAGTGCCTCTAGTACACTGACCATGTAACAGAGTGTGCACTCCCTGCATTTCTTATTTTCACAGTGGCTTTATGACATGGAGAAAACACAAATCACATATCTTTTGTAAAAGCCAATTGCACCCTTGACTGAAAAGTAAACAATAAGAAATTCTACCTACACAAAAGGATAAAGGCTAGTGAGCCCAAGGTCTTTCAGATTCTTTCAGTAGGTAAATTAATTGAGCAAAGGTGGGAGATTTTTGTAAAGGTATATCCATCAGTAGGTGACTGCTAAACCTTTTCATTTAGGAAATAGAACCTCATGAAGAGCTTGCACAAGACATTCTAACTATAGGTGAGTATTCCCAGCATTGTGTGACTGATGAACCAAATAGATTGCGTGATTTCTTCATTAATGCTGCAGTGAACACAGCTTAGTATGTTTCCAAATTGACAATGTTCTTAGTCCAGCTAGAATATTCCATATTTACAAATATGTACCAAGATGGGCAACCCACTCATATCCTGGGTGTTGGCAGCTGGGGCTGCAGGGCAGCCTCTGCGAGGGACTGCCAGGGCCCAGCCTCGTCCAGCTGAGGAGGGGACTGATAGAGCAGCTTGGTTAGCACCGGCACCCAGCCAGGGTCAGCCCACCACAACCACTTTTCTGTTTTTTCACATAATTTCTTCTACTTACTAAAGAATGATATAATATATGAATAAAAAATATACATGTATGATTAAAGCCCTATAGATTATGAGTAGAGGAAGATAGCAATTCTGTATTTTTTTCTCTTGCTGAATAGGTGGCTGATGTGAAAACACTGCTATTTATGTCAAAACATTAGCAACGAAAGACTTGCAAAGACAGCATCAGAGTAGTGATATGCCACAAAGGCACTTCAGTCTCAAAAAAGACACCAAAAGAGCCATTCAAGGATTAAAGACATTTTGAATATAAACAAGTTTATTATTGAAGTATCAATTATTGCATGCATCAAAACAACCGAATAAGGGTTATGCTACAACTGGTAACATCAAAGCAAAAGATAACTCTAATTTTGGTTGAATACTAGCACGAAAAACATTTTAATGGAGTCTGTTTATCAGTTCCTGTGTTTTCTTCTAAGAAGCTTCTTTATCCCCCATGGTAATAGCTGCTGAGTGCCATGAACATTTTGAGTGATGTCTTATTCAAGAGGGAGAAAAAAAGTTTGTGCAGAACCATGTGCCTCTCTAAAATGAAAAATTGTTTTTAAGTGTAATATTTGTAATACAATGCATTTGTACGTAAACAGTATATATGTATGTACCTGTGCATACATATTTGCATATACATAGCCAATGTGTCTATGCACAAATTTTAATACAAAAATCTTTATACTTTGAAGACAAATATGAAGACAGGGTGCTCACTTCCAAAAATGAATAATCTGTAAACCAGATTGGAAATCCCTTTATCAGGGATATGTGTTTGCCACACACATAACCCATCCCATTAATCTCAACAGAAATGCCCGTCTTTGTAAATACTCGAAGTGAGTCAAGACTTGGCTGCTTGGAAATAAGCAAGCACTTGTCATGTCATCTGTTCTACACTTTATAGGGGAGGGAATGTAATTTGACCTTTATTTCCTTAGTCTTTGAGAATAAATTAACATTAAATTTAAAAGATAAATGGCATTGTAAGTATAGGTTATGCTGAAAAGATTTTTCATCTATGTCAACTTGCTAAATACTATTTGCACATAAACTCTCACAAGTCCTCCTTCTTTTCCATATTCAGACTATATTCCAAGTAATATAATTATAATGTGTTCTGTGGAAAAATGCTTTCATCTAAACCAAAATAAAATTAATATTTATCAATAAACACATATCTGTTAATCAAAAGAAAAAAAGGAATGAAGGATAACATCAATTAACAAACATAACTTGTCAATTTATTGCCTTTTTTTCTCCCAGCTCCAATTGTTGTTGCTGATAAAAACCCCCTAGATCTTACCAAACTTTACAAGCCAACTTCACTTTTCTAAGACAGACTTATTTATTTCACTTTTCATGCCTGGTCCCATGGGAATTCATGTCTTAACTGCCAAAAGAGTACCATATGCAATGACATCTATGCTAGAGACATCCATATTTTAGAGGTTAAAGTGAGTTGATGTAGTTCTCATTTAGCTGTATTCTGGTACTATCTTTAGCTGATAAAATTTATGGAAGGTTGTTTGTTGACTGAAAGTTCCATGTATCTGTTTTTTTAACTTGCTATTATAAAGATTACCTCATTCACCTGTGAATAATATGATTTTGGAGCTTTTTTCCTTATGGGTTATGACAGCATTTCCATAGCTGCACTTTTCTTTCCAGTATTTATCTTGTATCATACCTCATAATAGTGATGCTCATAACTGCCAATGGCTGTCTGTTTTGTATGTTTTGTTGAATTCACACTCTCTAGGAAATGCAGAAATAGATGGGAACAAAGCTGTAAGATAATAACTAAACGATTACTAAGTCCAGCCAATTAAGTGATACAAAAAGAAAACAAATAGGGATAATTCTCATCTGTTAGTATATATATATTCATTTAGTGTAGGGGTGTAATTTGAAAGTTAGACTTTTTAAATTGGCTGGTCCTTGTTCTGCCTAAACTGTTGTGTGAGTTCAAGCAACTCACAAGACAGCTGAGTGCTGATATTTATATAAAAGAGAAAATAGTTCTCATAAAACTGTGTGATATCTGTATCATGCTTTGGCTAAGTATTTATTTGAAATGCTTTGTGAACTTACTTGAAAATGTCTATGTTTATTTGAGAAGCTTTGGATTCTCATTTCTTTTCTCCAGATTTGTGGTGTTTTCTCTACTTTTAAGTTCTGTTTTATGCTATTACCAAATATGAAGAGACTTTACCATCTTATGCTGTGCAAGTATTGAGAAGTCAGAAGTCATACTTAAGTACCCAACACTTTGAAAGGTAAAATATTTAAATATGTTTTGGGAACAGTGCATATGCTATTTTTTCTCTTTTAATGAGATCTCCTTCACAAAGTAGAATAATATCCAGCTTTCCAGATTTCCCATATTTACTGACAAGTTGTACTTTTAACAATGAAAAGTATATATTTAGCTGTTGTGATATCCAGAAATTGTCTGAAAAAATTAATTTTCCATAAAAAAGAACCACAAATGATAACAATTTACCATAAACAAAAACAAGCAGTTGTAATAGAACATCTTGAAAATTACTTGAAAAAGAAAAATCTTTGCACCTTATGCTACACTTTTAGCTTTGCTTTTATTGCTTTCAAGATAAATTTTTTTCTTGTACTAACATTGTAGCATACCACTGCATTTAGTCTGTACAACTGAAAGAAAGCTATAGTGATCTTTATTAAAGTAATTAGCATATAAAGGTAAGATACCACCTACTTCAATATGACTGAATTTCAATACTGCTATTTTGGAAAACAAAAGGCTCTCTTAATGTCTTTAGTATCATTCTATTACTTTAAATTAGTTTCAGTATAAGAGTGATTTACATCATTATATTTTTAAAAAACAAAATTAGTATAACAAAAGTAAACACTGCAAGAAAGGTCTAAAATATTGCAGAGTTATCTAGCACAAAAAAAAAAAAAAAAGTGTGGGGGAGAGAGAGGGTGAATATTTATGTTTTTCACTGAATTTTTTCCACTGAATTTTTTTCACTGATAAATAAATGCTTCTCATAGAAAATATTCTAAAAAAAAAGAAAACAAAACAAAAAAAACCCTAATATAAACAAAACAAAACCTCCACAATGAAGGAAAACAAAATAGTTTTGGCTGTGATCATCTGGCAATATTTTCCCTGTCTTACCTCTTGTTAGTTAACATCTATTATTTCCTGACTAAGTTTAAAGTGCTTAACTATAGGACCTATATTTAAAAATCAAAAAAACAAACCTAAATTCAAACCTAAACCAAGAAAAGGATCACTAGCCATTTTAGTCTTTTGCAATCTGTGGAAAGACAGGAACTTTCGTAAACTTTGCCAGTATAAAACCTGAAATACCTTCTGAAGGTATTAAACCCTCTTCATTTACTACTAAAAAACCTAACATAATATATTACTGAATTTACATACTGTACATTAACATATAAAGTTGGATGGGATTATCCCAGACCCTGATAATGAATTCTATCACATTTTTTATAGTTAATTTAATATTATTCATATAGAAGAATATTCAATAAAATTTGATAGCTTCATTATATTGGGTGAATTGGGCCTTTCTTATGGACTGTCATTGTACAGACCAGAACATACATGCCACAATGGCCATTTTTTCAGTGATTGATTTCAAATATGTAAATTATAAACCAAACCATATTTGTTTGTGCCCCTGTATCTTCACAAATAATATTATTCTCAATTATCTGTCCCAAAATTACAACTTTTATGTATTTTATTTTTAGACATATTTGAACAAACTAATTCCATGAATTTTCAGTTTCAGTTTCCAAGAGTCCATTTTTTTTACGTCATTTCTAGTTTAACTTAAGGGAATGCATTTTAAAGAGTCTAAAGAATCATGAGCAATAAACAAATGATCTCACATAAAATCTGGCAACCTGAGTTCCCCTTGAATTTTTGGTTTTATTTTTCTGACTGTTTAAGAAGTAAGCATCATTCTTATTTATAAATGTGATCTGCTGAAAGAACAGAAAATCATTCCAACCCAGCCTTATAAACAATAATACAGAAAGTTATGACTTTTTTCTAGTTAATAAGAAAAACCTTTAAAAAGAAAGAGCTGGCCTTCAACTTCAAATAGACATGATTTTTTTCTAGAGCTTAACCAGGAGTGTAAAAATTTTTTAATTCTTCTTTTTTGTACCTTGCCCTTAATTTCTACATCTTCAATTTGCACACGAAAAACTTTACAAAAATCAGGTCCCTATCATTTTGGTGTATAAATGCATAGTTCCTAAGGAGTCTGTATTGTAAATGTACACAGGGTAAATTTGTGCTTTCTTACAAAATGGCTTGCTCTGTTCGGCAGGAAAATGTCAACGACAAACACCAGAAGTCTCAGTATGCATGTTTGTCTCCCCAGACAATGCTACCATGTTGAGAACAATACAGCTGCAATCTCTGCACTGAAGCCAGTGTGAAATCTACAGATAAGAACACAGAAAGAAAATATGCCATAGAGCAGATCCTCACATGGTGTAAACTGTCATTTCATTGTGGGAGTAACTGGAGTATGATGTTTTTCATCAGCTGAAGGTCTTCCCACAGTATTTTGGAGCTTCTTGAACAGGAAAACTAGCATTGATCACAGGGGGAGCTGCTTTAATTGAATGTTTCTCTGCTTTTGAATGTAACACCAGCAAACAAAACAAAACAACACTGAAGACTCAGATACTTTCCCCTTTCTTTTCACTAGGAATAGTATATAGATTGAAGCATGTGTATAAAAATACTTTGGACAACTCCTTATGAGGTGGCCAAAACTATTAATAGAGGTTCAGGTAGGCTAATCCTTTGTTCATCAGCAGATTTTGGTATGTGCTTATTTTGAAGCATGTGTAGCATTGAAACCAGTAGCATAATCCTGTGTTTAAAGTTGGAAGAAGTTGTATACCTGATTTGCTAAAATAGATCTTATATAATGATTCCAAAGTTTTTGCTAAAAATTTTGGGTGCAACTTGGTTTTCATTTTGCGGTATTGACTAGTTTGTTAATTTTCCAAGATGAAATAGACTGTTGCTCTCCATTTTATGTATACTTTATGCATAGGTAGAAAATTGATGCAGAAAGACACTAACTGTCCATTTTCAAGGCAATATGGGGTTTCCATAGCTTTCTAGCTTCCTTACATGCATTCACCACACTTGCAATTTTTCTTCATCCTTAGTTAGCATTGTCATGTGTAAAACATATATTTAACATATTGAATTTTATAAAATATTATTGATACTTCTTAAATTATTCTGAGACTAATGGTATAAATCTCCTTTAGACATTCTTCCTTTTCTTTGTCTAAAGCTTACTTCTTTTTCTGGGATAATTTGTAAAATTATGGTTCAAGGAAATATGTTTACCAAAACAACAGATGTTTTCAGGCCAGATTGCAAAACAAAGTTTTCTTTCTTTATTCAGTGTCTTCGATTAATACATTTTACGAGTTTCTATTTGTGGATATCTTTTACCAAAATTTTTCAGTTTCTATGTGCCCCAAGTGTTTCTTAGCATTGCAACAATGAAATGATGCTGGGATTAATTTATGTAGATGCAGATGGAGAATGTAGATGTAGATGATGTAGATGTAGATGCATCCATATGTGTATTTTCTTCAACCATTGCTACTCCTGAAATTTAACTTGATTTCTTTTCTAGATGGATAGGAGGGAAAAAATAATAAGTGATTTGAAAAGAAACACATATACATATACAATACACTGAGTAATTTACTAGTATGTTGATATGGTCTGTGCTCAGGTTTGATCAAGCTCTACAGCTGCAGAGCACAAATTTCACCCCAAATGTCTGAAATATTCTGTTACTGCAAGAGAGTACCCACCATTGCTCCAAGAAGGAAATACCTACCATTTATACAGAGATAGAAGTTGTTTCGGTTTTTAAAAATGGGCTTTTCTAAAGCTATTTGAATAACCACAAAAAATACCACAGTGGAGAAATTTTACATTTCTCTTAGTGGTAGTAATTATCCAAAGAATTGATCCCAGATTGCTTTGTCTCTGGACTCATCCATAAAAACCAAACTGGAACAGCCTCAAGTTTCTTAGCAGATGAAACAGCTAGATATATGAACCCTGCCACTGTATGGATTTTTTAGATAGATTTTACCTGAAAACCTACTGCCATATCTCAAAGGCTGTGGCTTTTGTTAGTCAAAGAACATCTTGCTTAATTTCTTTCCATTTAGTTTTTCTTTGATATCATTCTTTCAGAGATCACTGAAACCCCATAGTTCACAGGGCACAATCTGTGCAGGTATGAGTGACAGTTATAGAATCAACTCCCACTTTACAAGAACAGATGTCTTTCTCAGAACTCGTTTTCTTGTGTTACCATGACATTCAGGATCACTTGTATGAAAGCTGTTTCCCACTTGAAAAAAATGTCCTTCATGATGGATCTTACTTCTAATTTCACTACAGCCAGTATTTGGTGACCTTGAAGACTTGCTGCAAAGCCCATCTGTTTGTTGAAGCTTTCCCTTCAAAAAAAAAGTAATTTGATTGGCAGACTGATTAAAGTTACCTATGAGTAAAGTTAGGACCTGTTGTTTCAGCAGTAAAGATATTGCAGTAGGTACAAAAAGAAAAGAGAGCCTGATATATAGACTTCTTTAAAGCTTCTTTATTATTTCTTTTAAATTGTTTTATATACTTTTTACTGTATTTATGGATCATGGAATAGGTATTGTGAACAAATCTGAGTTAGCAGCACCATCATTTTAGAATGGATTGACAATGCCCACCTCAAGGCGTCTTTTTGTCCTTTGCCTCTTTGTCCTAAGACATGTTATTCTGTATGAATAGTCTAAATAAAAAAAATATCCTTAAACTCTGTAATTTTGAGTTATTATGACTTGACCCAGCTGTCCATCACTCCACTTCATCAAGGACTTCATCTCTATAGCAGATAAGGTACCCTGATGGTCTCTTTGTTAGGAACTTAACTCTAAGCCAGAATTCCATGGTTAAAGATAAAAAGAAGTATATATTTCATTTTTGAGGGAAGGTATTTCCCACATAATGTTTACAACTTCCTATGATATATTAATTCTTTTCTTTTCTGGGACTCTCAAATCTGTGGATAGTTTTGCAGTCTTAAGGAAAAGAGTGTCTCCCTGCATTTATTCTCAATATCAGTGACCCATTTGAGAGTCAATTTGGAAGGCTTTGTTCATCACAAGGTCTATTTTAATCTTCTTTTACCATTTTTGGGGGAGGAATAGCATTTTTAATATCTCTCCTACTCCTTTTCTTTTGTTGCTTTCGATTCCAAGCTCGGACAAGAAGATTCTCCTTAAAAAAAAAAACCAAAAAAAAAAAGGTGTAATTTGACATATCTCTGTAACTCACTGCATTCAAGCACGAACTTATCCACTTAGCCTAGAGAGTACAAATGAACAGGAAATTACTAGGTCATTCTTTAAGAACTAAGGACAGTATCTTAAATATTTAGAGCCATTTCCAGTTTTCCCAAAGACTCAGTTACTTTATATAATAATTTTGCAGATTTACTTTGCAAAGCGCTGGGTACCCCACTTGTTGCATGCTCACATAGTAGCAAGATAGCATAACACAAATAGCTGCCACTCCCTCTCTACCTTGTGACAGATGACATCACATCATTTTAGGAAGAAATGCTGTGGGTGTTTGTTCATTTGATGATTCCTGCATGAACTTTATGAAATCCAAGAAAAAAAGATTTAAACAGTTGGGCAGGGATATGGGCACATTATTAGTAAACTCTTTTGCCTGAACAACCAGACAGAGCAGAGACTCAAACAGACCTAGGTGTTCTAACAAAAACTGCGTATTCTTCCATAGCACAGACATGCTTTTATTCTGAACAGAGTGTATTTGCTGTATAAGCTATAATTACATGTGACCTACAAGATTCCCTTTAGCTTCATATTTTAGGTCTTCAAAGTTTTCTAAAAGATTTGTCTTTCACTCTAAAATTTGTTAGGTATCATATATCCTTGCATTGAAACCATTTTCAGAGAGAATGTCAAATTATTACCCTTATTCTTTTCTCATTCTAAGACTGATAAAGGAATCAGCCAGAGTGTTATAGCTCTCTTTGTTGCACAGTCAAGAAAATGCACAGAATTCTGCAGAATCAGATAAAAAAATTATAGGTAGAATGTTACTTGAAAAAGCACCTGCTTAAGAAAAAGTATCTTGACCAGAAAAAACAAACAAACAAACAAACAAACACACCCTCTTAAAAAAAAAATCACATAGACCTCACTATACTTTATATGAAGTTCTTTAATATGCAAACGACACTTCAACTTTACTCAAATATGCAAACAACTACTTCAAATTTAAGTATACATAAAACTTAAATTTTAATATCCTCTTGAGAAAAGTCATATTTTGAAAGTCTGTTGTTTATTTAGCTGTACAATGTATGAATCAAACAAAAGTACTGTCATGTGTCTGGCTCTAAGGAGCCAGTTTCTGAAACTGACACAAGATTTAACAAATGAAAAGAGTGGATACACCTTTGTGAATACACCTAAGGACAGGGATGCCCGGCAGTCGCTCTCTCTGTCCCCTGCCCTTTGGGGAGGCGGCGTTGGGCCGGGTGCGGCTGGGCCCGCTGGGCCCGGCCGGGATTCTCCGCTCCTGGAGGGGCGGGAGCGGCTGAGAGCCCTCACCGAGGAACCCACCGGGACACCGG
>VXBS01008726.1:334788-361362 GCA_013400255.1 Sitta europaea
TCTCTCTCTCTCTCTCTCCCCTTCTCTCTCTCTCTCTCTCTCTCTCTCTCCCCCCTTGTGTCATTTATGAACTTACTTAGGTTTGTTCAATTTTGGCACTTAAAATAGGAATATGTCTATTCTCTATGCAAGAACTTGATATTGCTTTAAATTTCCATGGCTCCCTAAAACTGTCCTTTTCTTTGTGCTGCCCTGCTTTGCTGAAATTAGTCTGGAGTAAAAAAACCACAAAGAATAAAATGGGCTCCCTGTGAGCACTTAATTTTCTTTGTGTTTTGATTAGAGAGGAATTCTTTTCAAAAGATAATAATCATTTGTTTCAAAACAGATTTTTAAAGACAAAACCTCAGCAACAAATTAAAATGACACTGTTACACAGTTCATTGCACGCTATTACAATATCTTGCGCTGCTGGTTTACAGGATCTCAGATACTAAATACATATTCAAAAGGGGAAAAGTAGATTGTTGATTCTTGTCAACAAGGCAAGACATAAAAAAATATACATAAAAAATGACATATATTGCTAATACCATTCATTTCTCTAAGCAAATTACCAGTATCAAAGTTTTATTTACATCCTATGAAACTCCCATTCTGTTTAATATTCCACAATAAATTACATGATGTTCTTTAGCAGGATTATTGTAGTGAATTTGAATTAGAGAAATGAACAGGCTTTTCACTGTTTTCTGAAAACTGACAATAGAGAATCTCTTATATTATTCCCTGCTGGCAGGAAAGATGAAATTTATGTCTTCTTTTTTTTTTGGTTTTTTTGGGTTTTTTTTTTTTTGTTTTTGTTTAAGTCTGGAAAGGAGGGCAAGGACAGATGATGCACTATTTCAGTACTTTCTCTTCATTTTTCTCAATAATTTAAACAAAAAAGTATTACTCATGAAAGTGAAAAGCAGAATGTCTACTGAAGGATAATAAGTGTTACTTAATTAAGCTAAAGAAAATATATAGTTGATGACATAAATTAAAAGCAAAACATGGTGTGGAAATGTTATGCTTACCATAAATGATAAAAGTGGCAAATGCAGACTGTACTTAAAATATTCTATCTATTTGCTTCACACTATACACAGAGAATGCAGCAAATGCATATTTTTTTCTTTTCCTAGTGCTCTGTAGTAGTGGTATATATTTATAAATCATACAATAGAATTTAATCAGATAGTTTGACTATTTAAGGGTAACAACCACATATAAATGCAGACTATTTTGCATTGAAACAGTGCTACAAATATGCTACTAAAATTAAGAAAAGAAAATGGATTTTTTATATTTTCCATGGTGGAAATATGGAATAACAAATAGAAAAAATCTAGATGTGCTGAACAGGTAGTTTCAGGTTTTCCACATTTTGATAGCTGAAGGGTAACAAATCTATTCTGGAAGGGCTGCAGCTATTTAGGGCCTTAATTAGGTGATCATATGCAAAATTTAAATTGAAATGTTCTCTTAAAACTTATTTTTTTAAACTGAAATACATTTTCAGTTAAGGTATTTTTTGTGTTTCTCAATAAATGAGGAACTTAGAGTACTGCAGTGGGGAGCAGTAATAAGACATTGGATCTGCCTTCTTACTGCATTTTCAAAGTAATAATTTCCCATATATTCTAAATTACTTTTGGTTCTTCCCAAAATATATTCCCAAATTCAGGTTCCTTTACAGAGTTAAATTAGGATCAAGAAAGACTTCAGGACTTGTGGAAGAACTCAGACTAGATGATAACAGTAGTCTTTTTAACCTTATTTTTTTTCAGATTTTTTAAATTCCAGAGACAATTAAGAGCTGGTTTTGCCCCACCTAAAATTGGACAATAGATAACTATCTACATCTGAGCTAGACATCCTTAGTACTTTCATAATTTAGAAAAAAAAAAGCGTGCTGCAGGATAATTCATCTTGTCTTGTTTAGAAATGGCTAATTTTCTACAGACACTGTAAAGAATTGTAGGGCCACTAATTCAAATTTAAACATCCATTTTGTAAGAGTCACATTTTTTTACTCACTTTAACCTCCTTAAAACAATGAAGAAGTAATTAGCAACACTAGAATAAGAATTTCTGAAGTTCTGGTTTGTTTGTTTTGTTGTTTCTTTTCATCTTATTAACCGTTTCAGAGGAACAAACTCAGACATTCACAGAAGACCGTATCACAGACTTTTGTTCACCTCTCTCTTATCTGTTACTTTAGCTATCTGAAATTGGAGAATTCTGCTTACAGAATTCTTAAAAAGATGATAATCATGAGCCTAGTTTAGGAACTACAAGTGCAGATCTTGACATGAATATAAGCAAACAAAAAATATAGCTATACTTATACTTTGCTCATTTTTTCAATGCATAGAAAATACAGACAATTTATTTGCCTTTAGCACCATCTCATTTTTAGTCACAGATAATTCACATGATGTTTCTCTCATTTTGTGGTCTTAGCTTTTTTTCCTCAGGTGTACATCTTTGAAAGAAAACTGTTGAGCGTTTTATTTGGATTTCTTTGGGATTTTTTCCCATTTAAATCTTCATTTGCTTTCACAATTCATATCAGGTTTTTGGTTTGGTTTTTTTTTTCCCAGGAAACCTGGCTAAATGAAAACCAATTCTTCTAGGAGAATAGAAAGGAAATGCCTTCTTCTTGCAATATTATGAGTGATTGAAGTAGTCAGAAAACAATTTATTATCCTTACGTTTGCTACTGCAACATTCATTTTTATTGGGCATTGCACAATGCCCACAACTTTGCCATGTAGCACTTCAATGCTTGACGTTATACCATTGTTTCTATCCTCTTGTTTTATGGTAATTATAACATTAACTTTAGTCATCTGAGAAATCATTCAGGAAAAGTCTATAGAAATGAATATCAACGTAACAGTTTTGTCTCCTAAAACATACGTTATCCTCAGTCTTAAAATATTCCTTTCAACATATAATCATCATGGTTCAGAATGACATGGGAATACTCATTAGGAAGCTGTTAAATTAGTCAGACATCTCACAAATGTTTTGAAGTATTTCCTAGACCGATATCAGAACTATTAATCATATGGAGAATTAATTTCTTTTTCTATAAGAAAACAATAAAACTATTTGTAGCAGAAAAAATAAATGGTCTTTAAATATCTTACTTTGACAGGAAGTCAAGAGGAAAAAAAACCCACCAAAACTTCCAAAATATAAGTGGAAACAAAATGTTGTATTGAAAAATATTTATATATGCACTTTATTAATACCTCTAGAAAGGGAGTTCATACTATCGTTTTGTATTTCAGGTGTGTCACTTTGAAATACGGTGTACCACATAGATATTACTTAAATCTGATCTCACTGCTGAGAATATAAGGTTCAAGTTGAAGCACATCTAAACCATCAGTGTGTATATATAGGTGTATGTTTTGTCAGAAAGATACAGGTGCAGATTAATAATAATACACAAATAACTGTCATCATTCTCCACTGGTGTGGAGAGCAGCTGTGAGCATTTGAAGACAATCAGCCATTCACATCAGTTTGTGATCTGGCCAGCTGTGCTCCATGTGTGTCACATTTACCCATATCTCTCTCTCTCTACTCTCTATGTCAATCTCTGCCTCTGTATGAAGGGCAATCACTTTTTATTAATGAAATTTCCATCATCTAGAAAAAAAATAACATTAAAAATATTACTTTTTTTAGAGTAAAAATCTAACGGAAAGAAAAATCAGAATACGGCTTAGAAACTGGAGTTTTCATTGACAGTTTGGAACTTGAATGTTTTTATTGTGTTGTGTGCAATAAAATAATATTTGGTCTGTTATTTAGGATAAATCTTTAACTCAGATATAACTCTACATCGGTTGAGGATTTTTCTCTTCCTTCTTTCCATTAGTAACTCAGATAAAAAATAGTTTTATTGGTGGAGAGGTGTTTTTGTTTGTGGAAAGAAGCTTGGTTACTCTGAGGTATTTCTTTCCCAAAGAGTTAGAGAATTTAAACTCAGTTTAAAGAATTAAGTTCAGCTCTGGATTATTTGCTATTTTCCATCTCACAATTAAATAAGGTGTAGAACTATAACTGAAATGATGCCAGATGCTTCTCACCTTTCATTAGGAAACCTAATCCCATATTTACCTTTAATTGTGCTCTGAAACCTATTAGTTTCAAGATTCTAAACTAGGTCTTCTCTGCCTAAGGTAGCTAATTAAAAGTATCTAGGTACAGCACGCACACAGAAGACTACTGAATAATACATGAAGATTGACTGAAGTCAATTTCTTTACATTTTTATCTTTTATTCATTAGGAATTTTCAGAAAAACAAAAAGATTTGTTAAGGCAAAAATAAAATACCACCATACTTATAGTCCTTTATAGCAGAGCCTAAAGTGTTGTGAAGTAGAAGTGGCTACATGTGAACATGTGGAAATCTGAAAAAACATATACATATATTTTCATTTATTGTACTAGCTACTGGACACACACTCTTTTATTTTGATACACTCATTTTTAAGCAATAGTATAACCCATCCTCATGATATTTTCCTTCACAATGCAGGTCTTGTCTTCAAGAAAAAATTAAGCAAATTAAAATGGACGTGATTTTAGCTTAAATTTAAGAATTATATTTTTTGTTACTGTTGTTGTTTGAGTTTGTGTTTTTTGTTGTTTTGGCTTTTTATTTTTTCAAAAAGAAAACTTTGGATTTTGAAGCGCCTTTCAATTAATTTTTCAGTCTTTTATGTCTTTGACCTGTTAGTATTTCAAAGACATACTGTTTTTATATTAAGCCTCTCAGTTAGCTGAATTTAGGCAACAGAGGAGTTTTGCCAATTTAGAAATATATTGTGAAAGACTAAGTATTTAAGCACATCTATTTCTCATAGAGTGTAAACTTTAACTTCTCACCTTTCAGAGGGTCAACTTATTCTTCCTTGACTACACTCAAATATACATCGGCACTCCTGCATTTAAGAGTTGTGATCCATGACAGTATAGTTTAACATTCAGTAGCAAAAATAGAGAAGGAGAGGGGAACAAACACCTCAAACCAAATAAAATTCCTTAATATTTCAGAAGAGTTCCATTTAGAGAGCATTTAAAGAAAGGTCTTACATTTCAATTGGTATCCCAAAGAATGAATGAAAAAAAACAGAAAAAAATCTGATTAGAGTCAGTTGAATATGGATTCCATTCTTTCATTCTTACATATAGCATAGGCTTTATATTATCTTACTTTAGACCTTTAAAGTGTAGATACCTTAATCTAAACATAGACTCCCTTTAAAGGTAAGAGAAAAATGTAGAACTCAAGAATGGAAATAATTCCCTCCAACATTGATATTTACTCACATGAATAACACCTTAACCAGCACCTATTTCTCTCCAAAAGGTTGAGAGAGCCACAGGGACCAGCTGAGACACAGTGACTGTGTTGTATCTAAAATTACATAAAATATATCACAATTAATATGAATTCTGTAAGGTGTTTTAAAACATGTTTTATGTAGGAATAGATGTAAAATAAGACTTGGAGTATGTGTTCAGAAGTTACACTGTGAGGATTCATGATTTCATGGTGTGAAAGGGTTTAGCAAGTAAGGATGAGTGCTCTTCCTTTGTACTGAATATACTGAAACACTAAAGTTTTCTAGCAGTCGTTAGTATGAAAAATAGTTGCAGTCTTGAAGGCATACATGAAGTTTTGCAATTTTGATATACTGTTTGCATTTTTTATTTTAAAATGTGACTTACACTTAGACTTATACCTAAACTTATAAAGGTTTTGTACACATGATTAGTTTCATTAGCTGAATTAAGAAATCCATGCTGATGTTTCTTTTTCTCTTCTGCTTTAAATGAAAAGTTCAAGTAGGAAAAGGATAATAACATCTTCACATTTTTGCAAATTTACTTGCATGGAGTTTTATTTAAAAATTAATTTTGCATTGTAGATATGTCTTAGCTAGTACTGATACACAGTGTTCAGTTCTCAGCATAATTGCATTTTAAGAAATATTGATGCATAAATGCATACAGATATTATTCTAGGTAAATAAGAAAAAAGTTTAATTAAGCACTAAATATATTTTGAATAATACCTGTTTACTTTCAGACTTCATTTACAGATACAATAATGATATTTTTATTCATGCAGCAGTGAAATACTGTTCTATAGATTATAATGCAATACTGAAGCAAATGTAGACTGTAAGGCACATCTAATTTATTCACACTACTGACATCTAGGAAACTTAATGATGCTAATGTTCTCTCTGGTTTTCACCAACTTTCTTTGTTTATTAGCCTTTTGGTATCAACACAATCTTACATTTACAAATCCATGAAGGAGTAATATATTACATTAAAATGAGTCCAAAATGTAGATGACAAGTATAAGGGATATAATAGAAGAAAGAAGAGTTTTGAAGTTCAAAAAGGTGCAAATTTTCTTTCTGCAACTTTTCCTAGGTTCATCACACACGAAATAATTTGTTATTAATTAAATGAGTAATTTTTTATATCTGATAGGGCTCTGAAGACTCTTCTCATTAACATTTGTGAAATACCAAGATACATTATATAACTAAACAAAGATGTCACACATATATGTATGCAGGTGTTTAGATAGGTATATAGATGGATAGATAGCTCGAGAGATTGGTCAAAGATAGAGAGTGGTGTGTTTTTGTACATATGTACCTATATCTCAAAATCCTGATGCCCCCACAAACTCTTCTGGTAAGAAAAAAATTTAACACAGTGGAAAAAAGAATTCTAGTACCTATGCAATAGCACATCATATATATAGGTACTGGGCAGACTATTTTTTCCCCTGTATTTAGTCCAAAAAGCTTTCTCAAAAGACCTAGTGATACTCGAAAAAGTGTTCAGATTCTTCTAAAGTACTATACTTATACTGTACTTAAATTCTTACAGTCAACCAAAGGCATATTCTGAAGTTTCTCCCTAAATTTCTTATTTAAAACGGAGATCTGACTACATGTTTGGCAGATGCAATAAAAATATTTTTCCTAATGACTTGGGCATTTAAGAAGCTTTTAATATTTACATAAAAATATCTGTTTCACCTTCAGTAACAAAAAACACCACAAAAACCCCATGAAAAAGAAATTAAATATAAACCGACACATTTTATTTAACTCTTGATGATGACATTTCTCATTTTTAAGTTCTCCAAAAATAGTTTTGAACACATTAAAATCACTAAAATCTTTCAGGCTTAGGCTTTTTAAGTGAGAAGCCATACCCGTTCCATAATCTGTTTATTACCTATATTTTTCCTAGTTCATGAGGCATCATGGTTTAAGCCCAGTAAAGAACCAAGCCCTACACAGCTGCTTGCTCACTCCCCCATCACTCAGATCAGAGAGAGTATCAGGAGGGAAAGTGGTAGAAAATTCCTGGATTAAGACGGTTTAATAGGGAAAGCAAAATCCATGCACACAAGCAAAGCAAAACAAGGAATTAATTCCATGCTTCCCACAGACAGGCAGGTGTCCAGCCATCTCCAGGACAGCAGGGCCTCATATCACGTATTGGTAACTTGGGAAGACAAACACCATCACTCCAAATGTCCCACATTTCCTCTTTTTTCCCCCCACTTTATATACTGAGCATGACACCATCTGGCCTGGAATGACTCTGGTCAGTTTGGGTCAGCTGTCCTGGCTGTGTCTTCTCCCAGCTTTCTGTGCACCTCCAATTTCCTTGACAGCTTGGCAGTATGAAGAGCAGAAAAGGCCTTGGCTCTGTGTAAGATCTGCTCAGCAATAACAAAAACATCTCTATATTATCAAGCCTGTGTTCAGCACAAACCCAAAACACATCCCCATACCAGCCACTGTGAAGAAAATTAGCTCCATCACAGCCAAAACCAGCATATGAAACTATACAGAACTTCACATTTCACATGTATACTCTGTCCAATTTCCCTAAATTCAGATTTTCTTGCCACAATCACCTACTGTTTCTGAATTTAAGTGGATAAAGTTGCAAAGATGAGCCTTCAAATAAAAGAATTGACATTATGAATTAGGTTCAGTCTTTTGCTTAATACAAAATACTATTTGGAAACTATCAAGTTGGAGTATAAATTAAGAACACAATGCGGGTAAATACTGATATCTGTATGTTTTGTTACCTTTGCCAAATTTCTACATATATGGTTATTATCATTGTCACATAAAAAACATTATAACTGTAAGCCAGATGTAAAGCTCTGCTATTTGATAAAACTTACTCCAAATTTATTTTATTGGTATCTTGGGAAGACAGAGAAAAAACAAACATAGAAGAAAATGCAAGGCATTTCTGATTGTGGGGGTTTTTTACATGTATACATAGATATTGTACAAAGAAACAGAAATGAGTTTAAAGAGGAGTTTTTTTAGGGTTTATTTCGGATATTATTTTCTTTGAGGTTATTTTTATATGTATGAATAGCTCATTTCACTGTTGAATTTGGGATAAATGAAATGCAAATGTTGCTTGCAGTGATATTTTTGATGTTGTTTTACAGCAGGTGAGCAGTAATTACATTTCCATCTGTGCCATTTTTCTTTTCTTGTACATTCTGAACTTGCCTTACAAGTTGCTCCATCCTTTTAAGAAATAATGCTTAAAAGAAATACCATTCACATGGACTGATGGGGTAACAGATGGTTTTAACTCTTATCTGTAAAAAAAAATATTCAACTTAGGCAAGTCAATTACAGAGAAATTTCCAATAAGGCTTTTCAAGGGTAAAACTTCAGATCCTTTGAAATCTGTTTACAGTTATCTAGGAGTGGTAGTCTAGATCATCTTATATAACAATGACTAAGTGTTCTGGGTCACCTCTACACTGTTAAATGCTCTGCTTCAAAGAGTAATTCCTGCCTTCAAGGCCAAGTATTATAGCATGACACACATGCCTGCCGAAAGCCCCTTCCACAGGTGGCTGACCGTGTGCCATGCATACTGGATGGTCAGAGAATTTTGGATACATGGCCCTAAACTTTATCTATTTGGGTTACAGAAACTGGAAGCTGAAATCATGATATATAGTAATTGAGTCTCAGCCCACCAGAATTTGCACTGCCTATAAGTGAGGATTTAAAGCACATGCCATGGTGTATACCAAAGAGACATTTTTGGGTACTTGCAAATATTATAGATGAGCTAAGATTAAGTTGGAAGCTATGTAATGTCATGCTTAAAGCTTACTGAGAGCTGGAATTAATTAAACATTAATTAAATGTAGTCTCCACAGAGGCTTTGTTTCAGGGAGAACTAGCTGGTTTAAATGAAATCAGTTTGGTTTTAGTACTTTTTCAGTCATATAAGGAAAATGATTTACACTTCCAAACCAAATGCCCTCCACTAGGGTGTAATGCTAAAATTATCTTCTCCTCCTTTTTCAGTAAGTATCAGTTCCCAGAAGAGAATTCAACATTACTAAACTTCAGAGGAAAGAGCTAAAATACACTCTTAACTGTGCTAACATTTGTCTGCTGGCTAATTTTCCAACAGTCTTCTTAATATAGATTTCCTAGATTGCATTACATAGAAACCTCTGATATTCAGAGATTTACACAAAAAAACCCCCAACAAATAAACAAAAAGCGTTTGTAGATTATTTCATTATTATTTATAAACATTATTAAATGTTTAATATTTTGATGTTGCAGTACCCAAGTTAAATGTTTCTTTTCATAATGACTTAAGCAGGTTGTTTGAATTAAAAAAATCCGTACATTATGACCATAATCTAGATTATCCAGAACGTCATTTTCCCACGTACTAGTAAAAAAAAATATTGTATTACCCCATTAGGGTAGTTTCAAGGTCTTCATATGATATATAAAATTAAAAATCCACAAGAAATATCATAAAATATTAACAATGAAAATACATACTGGCCAAGAACCACTGCTTTAAAAATCGTTTTGGTCTTTTTCTACACTTAGTATCAGCAATCTTCCAGTTAGCTTAACATGGGCAAGACAGTGTCTGCAGAATTAAAATTCTTCTGGCAATTTTATAGAGACATGTATGGATGTATGCCAAGTTCACCAGATTTCCTAAGCTGACAATACCATCACTTCACAGTTCTTTGAACTGTTCAAAAGCCTCCTTCCTATTCAGTGGGATACAGAATTTTCCAAGTCAACTTTTGACACTACAGAATGAGATTTTTATTTGGACACCAAGAAAGTTGATAACAGGATATAGTGTTTTATGCTAAGACTTACAAGAATTTGGATTTCAAATATTAAAAAGTGTTTTCTTTGACTTATATAAGCGTTAGTTTTGTGGTTTAGCCACAGATGACAGCTCAGTCCTACACTGTCACTTCCTTACTCCCTAAGTGGAATAGGAAAGAGAATCAGAAAGTAACAGTGAGAGAACTCATGGGTTGAGACAAATCCAGTTTAATAGCTACAGCAAAAATTGTGTGCTCAGGCAAAGCATGAAATTCAATCATAACTTCCCATGGGCAACCATTTCCAGGAAAGCAGAGCTTCATCACATGCAGCAGTGACTTGGGAAGACAGACACCAACACTCCAAATATTCTCCCCTTTTCTTCTTCTTCCCCTGCTTTATGTGCTGAGCATGATGCCACGTTCTATGGGATATCCATTTCTGGTCAGCTGTCCCTTCTGTGTCCCCTCCCGAAACCTTGTGCACCCCCAGGCTCCTTCTGGTGGGGTGGGATGAGAGGCAGGAAAAGCCTTGGCCCTGTGTAAGCACTGCTCAGCAATATCTAAACATCCTTGCATTATCACAGTTTTCAGCAAATCTCCAAGACACATCCAGAACCATCACATAGTAGACCAGCTATTATGAAGAAAATTAACTATTCCAGACAAAACCAGAAAAAATAGAATACATTTTCACTGGTTAGATTCCATCAGATTTCCTAATTGCTCATGTAGACATTTTTTAATGTACACCATTTTCCAGTGGCGATGGTAAAGAAGTCGGTGTCCATCAGATATCAGATAGCTATCAGATAGCTCAAGTTGATAAAGAGGCTACTGCCCTTTTCTTACTCAAAACTATACTCACATTCAGAACATCAAACTAAATAAATTAAGTATGCACACATATTTTCCTCACATATCAAAATATTTCCAACCTACTCAAACTATTTTGCCATTATTCACACATTTTTAAAATGTGTTAAAAAAAAAAGATATTTTGGCACATAATGAAAATTTTCCCTCAGTATGAAATGTTGTAGAGTCAGTAATAAGTTAGTGCCTAAAAAAAAATAACTGCATGAGTAATATGTAGGTGTCACAAAGAAAAATACCTCTACAAATTCTAAGAATTTGTTGAAAACTAGCATATTATTAATATAGATATAAAATTCTCTGTTATTTGCAGCTTTATTCTTAAATACAACTATAAGAATACTAAATGTAAGAGAGCAGAAGGCCCATATACAACATATAGTATACATCCTAAAAGTTTTTGCATGTATTTTTATGGAGATTTTAAGCCATATGGATTATTGGTTGGATTTTAATTCATCACTCTATTTACTTTTTGTGAGGATAAAATATATCAGTGATATGCACATGTATCAAACTGATTCCTAAAGAATGCAATTAATTTCACACTAATTTGAAAACACAGGATTTTGAAAACTGGATTTTTGTTACCAAATGGTCAAATAAATTGTAAAAAGGAATTAAATGATGCAATACAACTAGATTGAGGAGTTTTTTCAAGTTCAATAAGCATGGCCAAAGAGCTGAATTACTTTAGAATGTAGTTTCTACAAGTTTTCTACAAGATGCATATTTTGAGTTATAATACTGCCCTTATTACAATCCATTATTGATTTTCTGTGCTATCTTCCAGGCTTTTCTATTTATGGTGCTACAGTGGTGACTTCTGTGAGAAGCCACTAGAAGATTTGTCCATGCCCAGCAGAGCCAACACCAGATGGCTTCAAGTCAGCCCAGTCCCTGGCCAAGGCTGAGTCAGTCAGGAATGACAGCAACACCTCTGTGATTTAAGAAGGAAGAAAAGGTTATTGCACAGAAGTAAATGCAGCCAGAGAAGAGCAGAGTGCAAACGTGAGAGGAATGTCTATGCAGACACAGGGTCAGTGGAGAAGGAAAGGGAGGAAGAGGTCCCAGCAACAGAGTGGAGATCCCCTGAGCCCGTGGTGTAGACCAAGGTGAAGAAGGTGTGCTCCTGCAGCCCTTGGAGAGCAAAGAGGGTGCAGAGACCCACCTGCAGCCCACAAAGGACACCCAACTCAGAGCAGGTGATTACCTGGACAAGGGCTGTGAACCCATGGGAAACCTATCCTGGAACAGGCTCCTGGCAGGGACCTGCGGTCCTGTGGAGAGAGGAGCCCTCCAGCCCACCTGCTGGAGCAGGTTTCCTAGTAGGATTGGTGACCCTGTGGAGAATCCACATTGAAAAGTCTGTGCCTGAAAGGTTGCCTGCCGTGGAAGTGTAACCCATGTTGGAACAGTTTGTGGAGAACCATTACCCATGGATAGACAAACTGGACAAATTTATGGAGGACTGTGTCTCATGGGAAAGAGCCTACACTGGAACAGAGTAAAGACACTTCTCCCTGAGCAGCATCAGGAACAATCTGTGATGAACTGATTGTAACTCTCATTCCTTATCTCCCTGTGCTGCAGGGGGAGAGGGAGCAGATCTTGGGAAGGAGGTGGAGGGTGGGGAAGGTGTTTCTGACATTTATTTTGCTTCTCATTCTCCTGCTCTGATTTTTTGGTTATAAATTCAAATAATATCTCCAAGCTGTCTCTTTCACCCTTGATGGTATTTGGTGAGTGACTTCACCCTGTTCTTATCTCAACTCAGGAACCTTTTACTATATTTCCTCTCCTGTCCAGTTATGGAGGGGAGTGATAGAGCAACTTTGCTGGGTTTCTGCAGTAAATCCAGGGTCAACCCACTACAGGATGATAAGACAGATCATACACTATCTTTTCATTTACTCCCAGGCAAGTTATCCTGGCCAAGGAGGAACATGAAACTGATTTACATGACCAAAGCTAAGACCTTTTGCACTCATAAAAGTTGAAGTAGGGAAACCAATTTTGTTCCAGTTTAAAACACTAAAAAAAACTCTCAGCCTTGACCACCTTTGCCTCAAAAATTTACATTATCAGTGACTATCATTAACAGTATTAGTTTTGTGGCACTGCACACTGAGGGCTAATTTGGGATACACTTATTAAAGACTAACTGCTTTGAATAACATCATGGGTGCTGTTAATGAATGTCTACTAAAGTTTGGTTTCATATTTTAAAATTGGATTATCAGTTTTCTAAATATTTTCTTTACATGGATCTGTGATTCTTTAATTGTTATAGAAATATCTATATATATCCACACATATAGGTGTAAATGTCCTTATTTATGCTCAGTTGCAAAACTTAACATTACTTTTTGGTAAGCTGATATTTTTTTTTTTTATTTTTTTTTTTAAATCAGTTTACTACTCTCCACATATTAAAAGTGATTGATAAATATTTTTGTAAAATCCTTTATTACTTTCTACTTTGAGAAGTAAAAGATCAGAGTGACAAAGTCTAATCAACAACATCCAGTTTTCTATCTATTCATCAGTATTTAAAATTACCTTTAATCCTTTAATATTTCTGTGCTTTCAAAATAAAGCATGGATTTTACAGCATCATTTGTTCCATATCTTTACTACACAAGTTATCATATTAAAAATGTTCTTAAGTGCTGCTGATTTCACAGTAAATGAGAAAAGGTTTCAAAATCTTGACAGGCTTGCCTGTTGGGTATAATATATTTACAAGAAAAGGCAAATGTTATGGAAAAATAATCTTCATAATACATTTTCAGCATTGGGTTCATAAGAAGATTTTCTTTGAGATGATC
Organism: Sitta europaea; assembly: GCA_013400255.1. Lineage (NCBI taxonomy): Eukaryota > Metazoa > Chordata > Aves > Passeriformes > Sittidae > Sitta > Sitta europaea. Next base: position 348,690 of record VXBS01008726.1, read on the forward strand.
CTTGGAATATTTTACTACTATACTTCTCTGATACAATCTTTTTTTTAGAAATAAATTTATACCTTTTGAAGATAGCTAAAGGTGTCAGAATGCCATTTTGGAAAATGTAACTTGGAAGTAACAAAAGAGTCGTACTTAAACCAGCTTTGTGTCATACACTTATCATAACTTTCACCTCATTTCACTAGAAAGACCACATTGTATCTGCGATCCAGAAATGCCATCCACATGCTGTGCCATCCACAGCAGTATGTCATTATGAGCAAAAGAGGCAAAGCAGTTCTCACTTTTCCCAACATAATGGGAACAGCAACAATGCAAACTTTCAAATTGGAAAAAAAAAAAAAAAAAATGCATTGGATTATAGGACTGGCAAAACTTCCTAGAGAAACACTCTCTTTCCTGATAAGCTCTATTTCAGTACTAATTTGGAAATGTGACAATAGATCACACAGAGCTATGCTTCTTAGCAAAATTAAAAACATGTAGATTTTGAAAAATTAGATAGAGAAACTGTTATTTTCAGACAGAAAAAATGATAGACTAAATGTACATGGAAAAAAGCATATCAACTTTACAATTTGCTGTCTGAGAACAGGGAAATTATTACAACAATGTTTATTGCACATCTTTTTTCACTAGTGCTTCTCTGTCTCCTTTTTTTGTCTCATATACATACATAAATGCTCTTTTATACTGATAAAATTTGAGGCATCCATAATTGTAAAACTTATAAGTTGCAAATATATACAATTGACACATATTCCTCCTAAAAACTACTTTATAAAGTCAAATATATTATGTGTTTTATTAAAACAAAAATATGTTTTTATTTCAGTTTAGCCATACAGTGCACAAGAATTCCCTTTAACATAAAATTAAACCAAAATAATACAGAGGACTACATTCTTCATATTTACAGGCATTCAGTTCTCAGGACTGAGCTAGATCTAATTTAAAAAAAAATTAGCATAACCTTATGATATATTTCAAGTTGGCTAAAATTTTCAGGTTAAAAAAAGTCTTCAAAATTATGTTATAGTTCTAAATACATATATTACAATATTTACTCAGGTCTCTATACTTGTTGGTGTTTGAATTCTGCAATATATTTAACAGTTAAAAATATATACAATTTAAAAAAAACACAAATATTAAATTCAAGATTAGAGATTAGATTCAGTATTAACAAATGGGGTCTTTTCTTGTTAACAATGAAATTAAGCATTAAGCATTATCTCTATGCTTGGCAAACTGGAAAATGATCAATGGAAACTTGTATTGTCTCTCTTCCAATATCTGGAATAAAGAGATAACTTTCAGCTTTACACCATATTTCTTACACTGTTAAGAAAATGTACCTGCTCTCCTGCATCTTCACTCAACAGGTCAGGTGTCTATCAGAATTGTCTCCTTTCTTTTTTAAAAGTCTTCACATATTACTATGATTTAGTTGCAGGGAAAGCAATCTTGATTGTGTGTATAATTGAAGCTGCAATACTGATGGCCCCTACAGTATACCCATCTGGGAATGCTAAGGCAAGTGTAGGGGTAAGGTGGGGTATAATGTTATTCTTCCTTCAATTTCAGTGATGTTACTTCATTTTTCAAAGCATGGTCTGCTGTGTATTTTTTGGTGATTCAGAAATACACAAATGATGGTGTCCAATTAATTTATTTTTACTTTAATAATACTGATATCAATATTTGAGCTATGCACTGCAGACTGCTTTCCTAACCAAAACAGAAACAAGCTTATTTTTAATGCTGTAAGCCAAAACTATTTTAGACTTCTGCATATGGATGAGATGAATCATTACCTAAAAAATAGCTTTTGCTTTCAACTGATTGTGGAGGAAGTATAAAGTAATTATCCCAAATACAACCATCTAAAACTGTGAAAGATTAAACTCTGCCAAACTATCAGGTAATGGAAAAATCACTCATAGAGTTTTATGATATAACTTTTCTTTTTAAGATAATGGATTTTTCCTCTTTTGAGAAATGCTGATATAAAATAACCCAGCCTATTTTCTCATAATCTTTGTTCTACTTAAACTCTTAGTAGTTCATATATTTGATCATCTTGTTTGTAAACTTAATTCCTTAAACCATTAAACACTTTAAAGACACAAGATGGATAAATGTATTTTTGAATTCAGTTGCACATAAAATAAGTCCTTAAGAGGTCTTAAAATATTTTCTTAATTTTTAGTTTTCTTTTACAATTTCTATTCTTTATATATTAGTTTCTCGAAGTCTGTATCATTATCTCACATCATATAAAGATAGCAAATTCCTTTGCTGTTCAAGAGGGTTTTAATGTCTCCTGCTCACTCATTTTCCTTTCCAAGGTATCTGGGTTTTTTTTCCAAGCAGATTAGGTAAGTTCGTGCATATCTAAAACATAATGTACTACCCCCAGTTTTCAGTGAATAAGCAAAAGTACAAAATATTTTCTTGCAATAGAATTTTAATGAAAGTTTATCACTGGTAAATTAAAAAAAAAAAAAGAATAAAAATTTTGAAGAGCATTTTTTTTCCCCAATGCCTGCATTTTTGTTGTATTTTATGCCTTTCTTTTAAGTTTTCTTTCTCATTGTCTACAGCAAGGCATAAAACTCAATTTTATTAAAATATTAAAGATATTAAAAAACAAAAAAAAAATTAAGATATTAAAAAAAATAGAGTACTGTGAAGACTGCAATGGTTCATATGACTATATGAGGTCTTTCACCTCCAAGTCATGGGCTAGAATGCAGCAGAGGCTGATAAGGAACTGAAAGGTCACCATCTGGCAGCTGCTCTAAAGGTGCAGTACAAGTCACCAGCAGAAGTCAAATCCCAGTGGACAAGCATCTATAACACAAAAATCATCAAAACACCTGGTGTTCGTTGGCAATCTCTGATAACAGAATAAAGATGGACATGAAGGAGCAATTGCATTCTCATCTTTAGGTGCAGCCCCCACAGATTAGAGTTGAAATACATGAGTTTGTATCAGTGGATAACTGACTGCAGATGTATCTGCTTGTGGTGATAAGAAAATGATTTCAATTTGTATGGCTGTCACAAGCTAATATGCTTTTTAAAATCTTTTCTAAAGGAATAATGACTTCCCCTTTAAAAAATAATTCTGTTATTCTCTGCAACAGGTAAACATTGGCAGTGGCATAAATTCTATGATGGCAGTAGTCCTTTCTTTCTTTGATACTCAGGTAGATGCAGGGATGTATTTGAATGGAAATCCTTACGATTCAGTATTACAATGTGCTAAAGCTATTGCGTGAAATACACCTCTAAATATACTTGCGGGTTTGTCCTTGAATAGTTGATTGGCCCTGAACTGTTCTTGTTTTTTCTACTAGCTACTTTCTTTAATTCCTTCTTAATTTTTACCATCTTCCTCATTTCTGTTCCACATTTTCTCCATTGCTTCTGCTTCCACTGGTTATTTTTAAGACTTGGATTGCTTCTTTTCTTCCTTAATACTGAGATTGCTGGTGCAGCTTAAATAACTGGTATGTAAGCACACTGTAGTTAATAAAAGGGAAGAAAATGAGACAACCTCTGAAGAATTCCTGTTGACAGCAGTCCTTACAGACATCTTCTGGCTTTCAGTAAAAAAATGCTTCCTCAGAGGCCATATTTTGAGTTTTTGAGCACATTTCAGACAGAATTGTTAAGTGCTCCATTTCGTCTGAGATTTCTTGTGTATACATAAAATTAAGACCTTTTGAGATTACATATCAAGGTATTATGAACTTGCATGAGAAAAAAGATTCTACTTCTTTCACACTTTACTAAAGGCTCTTCATCAACTTCATACAAGCATATTTTTTATTATGTAGTGTTTTAAAATGAAACACCCGAAAGAGGCTCCCTTTTTGCCCCATTTTTCCTCTTAATTTCTTATTTGTTAAGAATAGCATAAAAAGGGTTTCACTATTTTTTAGTGTATTATGATGAATAAGCTAAAAGAAAAATCTGTGATTTAGAGGGGTTTTATTACTTGCATTTGCCATCTGTCTTGGTTTTGGGATTTCTCCTTGTGCTCTCATCACAGATTTTCAAGGCTAAAAAGCTCTATTTCTTCAGGAAATAATTTCTATTGTTCTGTCAGAGCCCTTTAGAGGTTTTAAGTGTTGGCATCTTCTGTTACCTGGTAACTTCTAATCAAGCTGAGGATATAGAAAGAGCAGTGAGACCAACAGCTCTTCTGGCATTTCATGTGCCATTTATTCAACACTAAATGAAAATATGTTTCCCTAGATAGACGGTTTATTTTTCATTTCCTCTCACTTAAAATATATCATCACTACAAAAAGCTCTTTGAACTTAGAAAAATGTTAATTACAAGCAGATAACCTCTGACATACAACTTGACTAGAATAATATACGTTTGCATGTGGACAGTTTTATTCCCAAAGAGTATGTTTCATGTCTGCTCACAATGTCTGGCAGAATGTAATTTGCAGGTGGTCTGAACCATAAATCTATCCCTACTTATGAATCATTTTCTTATTACTTAAAATTCTAATATATTCCATCTAATCTGTGTAACTTCTTACAATATCTAGTCTTCCAAAACCACAGAGTTAAATGCTTGAGTGTAATACAGCAGGAACAACCAGATATTTTGGAAATGGATGCAAAATTTGATATCTGGATCCAAGTGTCAGCTCTACCACAGATTTCTTTCATGATTTGAAAATCACTTACAATACAACTTTAAAGTATATTTTGATCCTAATATCCACTGATATCACCGAAATGAATTAACATGTTAAGAACAGAGAATTAAGAGTGAGAATATACAATGAAAATTTTTGTTAAAGAAAAAAATGCTACTCAGGAATGTGTTAGGCTTTGATATTAGTATAGACTAGAGAAAGAAGCCAAAGTAATAAAAATAATTCTTGGGAATCAACACATTTAGGTGTCCCTTTTGGCAAATTTCTATGGTTTCAAACACTAGTAATTAAAATTATAGAGGTATTAACTCCTAGAAATAATTAATGGGTTAAACCATATCAATAACATTTTCAATTTCAGCAGTTACATTCAAAGACATGAAAAAACTTCATTCAGATAACAACCTCAGACAAATGTTAATTCATGTTAATTCCAAAACCACTGGCCAAAACTATCCTCCAATAATATTTACACTGTGCCTGTTGGAGAGATCATCAATACATGGACAAGGATGATGACCCAAAGTGAGCACTCACAATGGAATTAGTGATTAATCTGCATGGTGTCCAACAAGGATAAGGCCATAGCAAATGGCCCATACTGTGATCAAAACCATGACCTTGGCATTACCAGCACCATCTCTAACCATCTGAGATAATATCAGGAGATATCACACATGGAAGCTTCTTATTCATGGGTAGCAGGAGATTGTGTCACTCCACCCAAAAGCTGAAGGATCACTCAGGGACATTAAGAAAAAGCACACTCATGTTGAATTGATGTGAGGGCAATCAGTGCCAGGAGGTCTCTGTCAGTGCCATCCAAGTTCCCAGGGAAGGTTTCCCCTCCCAGACCCACCAATCCCAGGGAAAATATTTCAGTCACTGTGTTTATTTGGGATAAAAGCAGAGGTATCTTTCAAAGACCCAGTCAACAACTACTCAACAGTTATGCCAGATGTCTGCAGTAGAATTCCCAAGGCCTACTTATTTTATGGTCTCTTTTCTAGACTGAAATTCAGACTGATTTTATTTAGAAAAAACTTAAAATGAACTTGAAACCAATTATTGATTTCATGACACTTTAGCATGGAACTATGGAATATTCTCTTGAAATTCTTGGGAAATCAGTTTTGGAAAGCCCTCAGGTACAAGATGCACTTTTCTGTTATCATTTGTAGTATACTGTGAAGACTGCAATGGTTCATAGGACTATGAACTTCTTTCACACATTCTCCAGCCAGGAAATTTTTTAAGTCTATTTTCATGAAAAGTGTTTTTACAATTTTTCTATTTTCACATCATTAAAAACTTAAAAACACTTCAAAAAGTTCCAATCACACCTTTTTTGTCTTACAATACGTTATTTATTTTCAAAGTTACTAAGTTTGCATTATTTTTATTTATTTAAAAAATGTTAAAGTACTAACTAAATACTGAAATTTTAATGGTTAATGTTTTTAACAGTACTTAAAATCCCAATAAAAAAGAAGAAATGGAAAACAGTAATCTACCAAAAAAAAAAAAAAAAAAAAAAAAATGAAATAAAAACTTCAATTNAAAAAAAAAATGGAACTGAAACTTCTAATTAATGTGGGCTGGTTTCTCTGGCAAGGCAAAAAGCTAGGGAAGTTGTTAAGTCAATGATGATATTGTTCATTCTTACTACAGTAGCTAGGAAAGAGCTGAAAATTCATGATGGCTTTGTCTAATTTAAATTTTCATTTTTTCATTCTTCTTTGATTTTACTTTAATATGATGAGGCCTGGCATGCTCAAAACTTTTAAACTAGAGTTATAAAACCCTAATGATACAAACTGAAAGGAGTATCTGTTAAATGAGAAGATAAATCAAGCCAAAATACATTATTACTACAATGTATTATGTGCCGAAAGGGTCAAGTTACTCCAAGGTACTGGCATAGATAGAAAGTCTGGATACTTTGTTTTGTTTTGTTTTTGTTGATCATCTGGCTAATTTTAGGCAAAATTGATATGAAAAGGCCCACTTAGCCTATTATTTGGTCTGTGGAAGTATTGAAAAGAGATGTTTTCGTAATAATGAAGGTATTTAAAATCATTTAACTTAATAGAATACTTTTTAATTTCTTCTAAACTTTAGCTCATACTGGCAGCCATGGAAAATCTTTTCTGTAGATAAGAATGTTAATAGCATATTGAAAAGAAGGTGCAGTCGAGGCAGAAGCTCTGAAAACTGAAATCTAGGGTGATTATGCAGCCTTGTCAAATATAAAAGTCCTGAGATGACCTGCCCTGTGTTGGCCGTGTATGTTTAGAAGTCAGTGTGGATTAATGCATAGGCATTAACTCTCTGAAAGTGTGCAGCCTTGAGAAGAGTGAGAGAGAGAGAAAGCAAGAAGAGCTACTTTCTTGATCCCACTGTAAAATCAGCACCCACCTTGTGATTTATTCCATTTTTTCAATTAATGAGCAAGTTTCATAAAAAACAGTGTGAGGTTTAAAATTGCTTACAGGTTGTTATGTTTGGTCTGCATGTATGGTAACACATAGCAAATGGGGGAAAAATTATCTGTTATTGTTCTATCCTCTGCAGTTGTCTTGATTCCATAAAGCAACAGTTAATTACTCATGTAGCAGTTTGCCTTTACCAATGCAGAAATTCCTTTCTAAATCGTAAAATCATAGAATAGTTTGGTTTTGAAGGGACCTTTGTCATAAACCACTCAGTCAAGGTTTCGTTATTAATTCTCGTCAGGCTGAACAAAGACACCAGTCCACGAGGTAGGGAATTCCTATGCTCTTACTATACAGTAGCTTTAACTCCAGCAAACAGCCCACTGTTTAGACTCAAGCTAATAAGCCCTTAATTTTTACAGCACACTTCAACAAGCCCCTGGTCCTCACAACAAACCTCAGTACAGAGTTAGGGGTAGAATATGACAGCTGCACTTTGACAAGACAAAAATGAAAGAAATTAATGTGGAAAAGGGAGAAAGACAAGAACAGACCACCAGTCCTTAGGTCCTGTGTTGGTCCTGCTGTATAAATATTCCAGATCTTGGGTCAACAAAGAAAAAGAGAGAGATGGAGAGAGAGAGAGAAAGAGAGAGAGAGAGAGAGAGAGAGAGACAGAGACAGAGACAGAGACAGAGACAGAGACAGAGACAGAGAAAGGAGGTGAGAGGGATTGACCCACTTTATTATCTCACTATTGAGAGGGTTAAGGGCTGTAGGGTTTTTTGTTGGATTTCTTTTTTTTGCTTTTTTCCCAGCTTATTTATGAATACAGTAAAAACTCCCAGGAGAAAATGCCCAGGTAAAATTTCTAATATGAAAATTAGTCATTTATCCTTAACCTTAACTTCCAATCTTTTTGCCATAAGACTAACTTTTTGTAATATTTTTACTCCTTAAAAGACCTTTTGTCTAAAAGCTCCTAAAAACATTGCCAGTTTTTGTTTTCAAGCACATTAGATTAATTTATCTGCAAAAACACACATTTTTTTTAACAATCTGTAATAGATTTCTAGATGAATCTGAGCCAAATAGGATTAGATTTTAAAAGCAGCTTAGTTTTCCTTTTAAGGTATATACCAGAAGACAGCCATCTCTATGTTTTATCTGAAGACAGAAAAATTACTAGACCACAGTGACTCTCCAGAGAAAAATAAAATTTGCTGTTTGGAAAAGCTTGATTAGCATGGCGATAATGTATAGATAACCATCTGCTCACTTAGATTAATTCAGGGAGCTTCACTAAGACCCATCTAATCAGATTGGAGTGTAAGAATCTGTAAACTTTATATCAGAGAATGGCCTGGGTTTCAGAAGCAAACAGTCAGGATCAAAATCTAATGTCAGATGATCAATACCCACATAGCAGATCAATAGTACCTATATACCTGCATGTGAGTTGAAATTTAAATCTTTTGAAGTGAGCAATACTGGTGTATAAATAATGAAGTTGGCATTCTGTAAAATCTCCAAATGGCTGTAATACACTCTGTGCTACAGTAAGGACTTCAAAATTTGGGTTGCTGTGCACATGAAACAGAAAGCTCATAGTCATAGAAGCCAGAACAGTAATATCCTAGAAACCAAGCGTATTGCATTAGCAATGTGCAAATTCATAATGGCTTATTCTTCACAGAAGCAAATGCTAATAGACTTCGACTTTCTGATACAAGTTTCAAAGGATGAAGTAATGCAAAAGCTTAATTCTGTAAATTTTTTAAACTGCAGAATGATAAATATATATTAAATGGCTTTTTAATCACCAAGGAATTTAAGTTCCTCAGACAGTGTGAGCCTAGTAATTATTCTAGTGACAATAAAAAAAAAAAATTTAAAAAATCAAATAAACCCAACGAGCACCAAAATTAACCCCAAACCCTCTGACTCTACAAGACCATCTATAACACCAGCTATGTTCACTGCAGCACATGTAAACTGAATTACATTGTTGACAATACATAATATGAATCTAGCATCACAAACTAGACAGTCTATTTCTTTTCATCTTTTTTGTATCTTCAGAAAGGATAAATAAGAAAAAATAAAAGTAAAACATTTTCTGCAACAATATTTCATAAAGTAGATAGAAGTTATCACGTCTCAACTTTTTGATTTCTTTTTTGCTACAATGGCAGTTTAGAGAAAACATCTAGACTTTCCTGGCCAACTGGGGAATCACATACTTAGGACTTTTTGGAAGATGACACGAGGAAAAAGTGATTGACCAATAGAGTGCCTTGAAATCCAATTAGTGCAGAATGAGTAATCAGAAATGACATCCCACATATAAGTCTGATGTATTAATTGGACCAGCATGGGGACTGTGAAAATAAAAATAAGCTATTATATGCTACCACAAGGAAAAAAAAAAGAAAAACAAAAGAGATCATGAATTCTTTCAGCAATTAATTACTTATCTTTAGGAGTAAAGACTTGTGAAGTGAAAATCTTAGGAGCAGTAGACTGCTATAATCTGTATGCTAAGTGCTACTAGATGCCTGACTATTTCTTTGCTACTGGCTAAGTCCTCGCAATATTTTTTACAAGTCTCAGTGTGAAGCAAAAGATGAAAAACATTTCTTCTTTTGTTGTTGAATTCACAGTAGTGATGCAAAAAAATGTAGAGTGTGAATTTTTCATTGTACAAAAATTATGAAACTATTGCCAAGGCACTGAACAGCAAGGAAAACCAGGTAATGACATAAGAGTAAATGAACAACAAACTTTAGGAAATGTGCAGCCCAAGAAACATTAAGGTACATACTTTGATCTATAGCCTATTTAAGAGGAAAGGCAGTCAAAACTAAATGTTTTGCAGTAAATACTGTCTATACAAAGAAGAGTTGTCATATTTGTCTATAACATTCAAGAAGTATCTGTTAATAAAGAATGCATTTGATAATAAATGAAAAGAAATATGTTTAAGGGAAATCAAGGTCTTCTTTCAGATAGTGATAAAATACACTTGAAAGTGAAAAAAACCCCTCAAAATTACAAAGTAGTCAAGCATAAGGAGATATACAACAATATTTGTGTTCACTTGAAATACTATCCACTGAAACTATGGACAGTCCTATGTGTTAAAAGCAAGTTTTTGAAAAAAAACTGTATTTTCCTTCATGGTTCTTTCACACTGGTGTAAAAATATCACCCAAATGGAAAGAAAGAGATTCAAATGAACAAGTAGAGTCAGTTAGTTTAACTGTGGTTGTCCCAAAAATATGAATTCCAATCACGTATTTTGATAGCAGTACAATTTTGAAAGTGATCTCCCTCTTTAAGTTGAAAGATATTTTCTGATTTAGATGATCTATTTATCAGATCTGATATGGAAAAAATATACCTTTTTAGGTCATTTAGTCTATTTGACTCCTAGATTAGCATCACTTCCTAGAAAATATTTTTGAGATGAAAAATTATGGTGAGGTTCTGCTTCTGATAATTCATAACTTTTTTTTTTTCATTACAGCCCCTAGTGACTTAATCTCTGCACAGGTTCTGAGGCTAATGTGACTCTAAGATATGCAGCAGTTGCTCAGAAGTCATCTTCATTCATACTTTATGCTGAATGTGTCAACACCTTTATAGAGAGACAAAAAATGTCAGCACTATAGAGAGGTTCCCTGCTCTTCTGCATGCTCTATTCTTCAAAAGGAACAGGCTTCTAAGAGTAGATTAGGCTAAATTCTGAGAGCTATTTTTAGCAACACTACTTTTCACAGTAAACCATGTTTAGACGTATTTTGACAATATTTTCAACTTCATGGTTAAATAATGTTGATTATTTATCTTCCAGGGACCATGCAGTATCTGTTACTAAGGATGTTAGCACAGTTGTTATTTACCAGGCCTCTCAGTATGAGTCCTCTACTGTTTTCAACTTCTATAGACTGCAGTAACACATTTTCTCAGAATTTAGTAGATATGACCAGACCCTGTATTCTTTAATTCTACTCACATTAAAGTGTTGGCTTAGCTTAGAAGAAGTCTTTTTCATTCCTAAAGTCTTTTAATGATATAAACTGCAAAATTCAAGACTTGAATATCTAAGAATGTCAATATGTTGGTAAACCATGTGCTTAAGGACATTTTTTAACCAAGGTTAAATGCTGAAAGAACTTTTGTTCTAGAGAATTAAGAGGGTGGAGAGGAAAATTTCACAATAATTAATTTGCCTGATGCACAAGCACAAAAAAATAAATCACAAATAAATCACAGAAAGGGCTGAGGAATAAGGGACCTCTGGAAGCCATCTAGTTAGCCAGCCTGCTCAAGCAAGGCTACCTGAAGCCATTTTCCCTGGATAATATCTAAACAGCTTTGGAATATCTCCAAGGCTGGCAACTCCATATCTTCTCTGGGCAGCCTTCAGTGCTCAGTCACCCTCACAGCGAAGAGTATTTCCTGACGTTCAGAAGGAACATCTTGTGATTCCCTTTGTGTTCATTGTGGCTGGTCCTGTCGCTGGGCACTGCTGAGAAGAGTCTGGCTCTGTCCTGTCTTCACCTTCCCTTCAAGCATTTATATACTAAATCCCCCTGAGCCTTCTCTCTTCTAGGCTAAATAACTCCAGCTCTTTCAGTGTTTCCTCACAGAATAGTTGCTTGAACACCTTTATCATCTTTGTGGCCCTTCCTTGAGCTCTCTCCAGTATGTTCATGGCACCCTTGTCCTGCTACAGTACTTCAGCTATGGCCCCATCAGCGCTGAATAGACTGTAAAAACCACTCCCCTCAGCATTCTGGAAATAGTTTGCTTATTGGGGCCTCAGATACCGTGAGTTTTCTTTATGTCAAGAGCACAGTGCTGGCTCCTGTTCAACTTTGGGAGGTGTTATTCACATCCCAAAAGATCTTCTTCTGCAAACTTTCTTTCTAGACCTCTGCCCAACAAAATATGGTGCCTGAAGTTGTTCTCCTCCCCCCACAGGTGCAGGATTTTGCATCTCTTGTAGAACCACATGCAATTCCTGTCAGCCCATTTCTCCAATCTATTGATGTCTTTCTGGGTGCCAGCATAACCTTCTAGCATATCAGCCACTTCTCCAAGTTTGGTGTCATCAGCAAACATTCCGTCCCATCATCCAGATCATTAATGAAGATCCTGAACAGGACTGGACCAGGCTCACAAAGAGTAGTAGATGGATTTTTATCTGTATTTTAGTAAGAATTTTGGTACTGTCCTTCACAGCAGTCTTCTGGACAAATTTCCCAGGCTGTGGGAAGGGAGTTTCAGGTGAGCTGGGTTTTCTTCCAGAAATTTGGCTGAGGGGGAGAACGTGAGGGTGTACTTCTTTTTAATGTTTGGCTTTTGTTAGAAACATTGGGTTCATTCACCTCAGTCTCCTGGCATTTTTGCCTTATTTCTTGCCTGTTGTGATGAACTGCTCCTGAAGTCAGATATTTTTGTGATATTGTAGGGCTTTAAACTTTTAAACACTGTGGCATGGTGTAGAATTATCATTCAGTCGTTCCTTTTTTTTTT
>VXBS01008726.1:361398-374853 GCA_013400255.1 Sitta europaea
TTTTTTTTAATCAAGATTGTACTTTGTAAGACGTGAGGTCTGGTTTTCTGTCAACATGTATTTCATCTTTTATAAGAACTAAATTAAAAGACACAATATGACACAACGAAATCTGTTGATTCAGGTCACTTGGACATCGCATCCTCTGTGTGGCAACAGGCCTCAAGAGAGTTATTACTCAAATGACTCACAAGCCTTTTCTCCTCTATGGGCCAAATTTTACAACTGGACATTTCATATCAATTCTCTTTGATAGTCATGAAGCATAATTTTAATTTCTTCTGTTAAACCAAAAAGATTCTTCCTTTCTAATTTCTATCCTTGGAGAATATTGCATGAATCTAAATGAATCCTGTAAAGTCCTGTAAGAAACTACAATATGTTGAACATGTTGAACAAGGTCTTGATCAAAAATCAAGCATCCTGTTTTATTTTTTCTGCTGGGAAACTAAGCAAAAGATATTTGAAATGTGTATGTAGCAGTACAGCTGAAGTATAGGTGTTCTATTTGTGAAGAACTCTTATTGTAAACAAATTGAAGGGGACCAAACATTTTAATTAGAAGTCAGATTATAGAATGGATTTCCTCACTTAAAAATATTATATCTCCTCTCCCACTGTTCTAGCCTCCTAGTCTTCATATCTTATTCTTATATGGGGATTTTAAATTTAAAATACCCAGTAGTATGCCTATTCATACAACAACAGCATATGATTATAGTTGTGGAAGACCATACATCATATGATCAAATGTATTTTGGTAGACATAGAAAAAAAAAGCTATTCGCCTTGCTTGGTTTCTTTTCTTCTTGAAAATCCTTGCTGTCATCTTCCAGTCCAACTGTACTAAAATGCAGACATCAAAACAAAACAAGTTACATTGATTAATATAAATAATATTACTATCATAGATAGTAAATTTAGGACATCAATTTGTGGAAACATACTGTCTATCTGAGAATATGTTTTTTATATAGCAGGTGTGGCCATCTTGTTGTATTGACTTCATGCATGAAATATTTTTTGTGAAAACTTTTTTGATTTTTGTGAATTATGTGACTATCTTATGGGTTTTTTTGGTATTTGTTTTGGGTTTGGGTTTTTTTTTGAGAAATAACAGATATGTTTTAGAACGGTATTTAGAAACTAGAACAAAGGAACCCAGGGAGAGTCCAGATGCCTTCTTTTATGAATGTGATTAACAGAATTTCTAGCTGTTTCCTTAGAGATTTTTGGGTGAGTTATACAACCATGCAAGTTTCAGCAATAAGGACAACTTAATTTAGACCATTCTTTGCCCTCTTTCTCCCAGCCTTTATTTACTACTCAAAGTAGTGCAGTTCTCTACAGATTCATTTACAGTGCTATAATATGTTGTTTGTGGGCTGCAAAGGAAATCAGAGCACAGAAAATTAATATAAGTACTGTCCAAGAGAAGGGACAAGATGGGAGGTTACTTTCAATGCAGATCGTATTGGTTATTACTAATAATAATTAACTATAATAATTTCAATAATAATTAGCAAAAAATAGCTAACTTTTAGTCAACCAATATCTTTATGAAGTTATGGATTATTTTAAATCTGATTATTATGGGTTTTCCAAAGCAACAGCAGCAGTATCAGAATTTTGTGGTTTGTGTGTACCTCTAATATTAATGTTTTACTCCAAAGTACAAGCTCTTCACATAGCTCATGAAAATCAAATAAAGTCAAACTGTTTAGAAATTGCGACTGACTTGAGAATTCTGTCAATCAAAGTCAACTGCAAACAGAATTGCTGGGTCTCTCAGGTTCATGATCATGTCTAAACAGTCTAAGTGATAAGACTGTAATACCACTGTATCTATTGAAAATGTGTCTACTAGAATAATTTGCACGTAATACACTAACATATATTTCTATTAATGTTGTGTATGGGAACCAAAGAAGAATATTAATTTACCATATTACAGTAATAAATGGATCCTTTGACTTTTTCTTATTACCACTGAATATTCAGTCACCAGACAATCTGGGGAATTCATATTCTTTTTTTGATGTACACAAAAAATGCACATTAATAATAACAATAATGAGAGTCACATGGTACAGACCCTTCAAATTATAGCTGTTTGAAGAACATCTATTTTTTCTGTCAGTGTCTGTCACTCACTAAAGCTATATACTTCTTTCCAACCTAACATGCAAATTTCACATTTGGTGATAAGCTTTTGCACAGCCTCAAATTTTGGGATTAAAATACATGACTTAGGATGTCCACCTGTATCATGATTATTGGAAACAATGTTTAGTAAATAGGATAATAATTACTTCGTTTTACACATAGTCAAATCCTTCAGAAGAGGATTACACTGTTTCTAAACTTAATAGACTCTGTTACAATAAATATTTTCAAGGGCTTGCTGTGGAATACCTATCTTTGTTCTAAACATTTGTATTATTGTATTATTACCAGTTGAACTCATTTTCTCTAACAGATATATAATGAATTGTTATATTGCCTCACTTTTGTCTATACTAGTCATCTATATGTCCCAAAGGAAGAATACAAAAGTGACAAAAGAAATTCACACTCCCACAATTTGCATATTCTTGTCACTGGAGTTATATGGAATGAGTTCTAGAGGACTGAAAGAGTAAGAATTATATAAACAGCCATTCAAAACAATTTTACACTTTGTGGTGTGACCATTGAAAAATGAACAGTGTTCTTGAAATAGGTACTCCTCAGAGACTTCTTTATCCTTGAATATAATAATTTGTCTCATTCATTAAACTTGAGGGAGAAACTTATTGAAGATGCAACATTTTCAAGTGTTCTAATTTTCCCAAGGTCATTTTAGGAGATAAAAGGAATCAAAGTATACACAATGACATGCTGCTTGATTACATTTTTAACATCTCATCAGTGTTCTTTAGTGACTTACTTTTTTCATTATCTGTTCGTCTTAAAGTTATCGCTCCTGTTGTTTGCCTTCCATACTTTGAGGCTTTGCTTAATTATATTTAGATTCATTCAGAGACAAGGTGTATTAAAAAGTGAATTAAAAAACAATCCCTGATAATCTGAAGACATGATCTTCATTCCCTCCCTTGACATGTCTACTCATATATACTAATATATATTCATGGGACAGCGACATATAGTTGGTGGGCAAAAAATATGGTTAGCAGTACTTTTTTTTTTTCTCCATGCTTGTAATCCCATGGCTTTACACAGACGAAAGTGATGAATTACTATCAACCAAGACAGCTTTTTGATGTGTCCTCTTGTACATGAAAAACTGGGCTGAGACCACCTGAAGTCATTTCTCTAGAGATTTTGAACAAGTATAAAAAATGGTTTTGTTTTGGACTTGGTAGGCCTCAGAAATGAAAATGCCAGTATGTCGAGGACAACACATCAATCTAATTTTCTACCTGCATTCCCAATCCTATTCTTTCCCTGCTGAAACTGCTGCACAATATGTGATAGAACAGCAACCATATTCCACTATTAAGCTGTAGTTCTTTTCAGGAATTGAGGGTTTGTCTTTTTAAAAAAGCTTTGATTGCAAAGGCTGTAGGTGCAAAAAACTAGTGAAATGCTCATTTAGTAATGTTAAAGTCATGTAGGGAGCCTATTTAATTAAAAGAGAGAGACATAATGGGATGAGAAGTTATACATAAATCACTTGATTCCATTGAATAGCATTCTTCTTATTTTTTGCTAAAGAACAATTCAATATTTTACAGTGGGATTATTCTGCTGAGTTATTTTTCTGTTTAATAAGACAAGAGCAAAAGCAAATGTAAAAAAAACCTCCAAGGTTTAGTTAAAGTAGATTAGAAGCAAGCGGTTTGGGAAAGGTGTGGTTACATGCAAATATTGTTTCTTCTTACTTTCATCCTTCTGAATGACAAGAATGATTTCTGGTACTTTCTGATTACAACAGACAAACTGAAAAAAAACACACAGTGTCATACAGAAGTGGAATTTCTAGAGTACAAAAAGGTTGCATAGTTTCTGATTTCTGTATAAGGATTCTTTGGATAACAGCAGCATTTTCACCCACGGGTTGGTTTATTTGTTTTAATTCTTCAATAATTAGTAAAATCCTTAACTTCTTTTATTTGAATGTGATTTTTAAATTCTTCACTTTCTGAGTACATGGCAACATTCATCATTCCCTAAGTTAATGGCATGAAAATATACACATACAACTCATGGTCAACAAACAAACTCATGATCAACTAACAAACTTCTACATCTCTCTTTATCTCATTTTTCTAAACTTTCTTATGCCACAACTTCAGTACATTGAAGATATTCTCAGTCTTTAGGATTAATAAAAGTTTGAGTTATTTCATGTATGATTGTTTCTTTGCATGTGTAGATGTACAAGGTGAGATATAATGTCTCATTAATAATGTGGACACAAATTTTAACTTTAAGTGTTGCAGCTTATGTTTGTCTTAGCTTAATTCAATTGTTATTATTTGATGTTAAATGGTTTGTTCCCTTGTTTCCCCTATTTTATTCCCAAATTGGTTTATTCCCAAAGTTGTGTCCTCCCCCCTGCTTCCCTCTATGGCTTTTCCCCGCCTATGTTCCAGTCCCTTCCCTGTCAATCCCAGTTACCCAACCCCTTGTTCCAGCTCCTTCCATGTCAATCCTCCCCAGAACCAATCCTGTGACCCCTTCCCTCCTCCCACTTACCCTCATTCGTCCCGAGACCCGTGACCCAACCCTTCAACTCCACCCCAACTTAACCCCATTGGATAATGTGTTGTGCCTGCCCCTTGTTTTGTACCCGTATAAAATCCTGTGCACAGTGCTATATGGGGCCCTCTTTGTGTCTGTGCCCTTCTGCCCCAATAAACCATCCCGGTCAGAACTTCAGCCTTGGAGAGCCTCTGTCTTTCTTCCTCACCTGAGCCCTGGATGTGGTGAGACTGTCCGTGCTTAGGAACCTTTGCTCCTAAGGTTCAGCTGAGTGCACAAACCCCATGCCTCAGCTGTTCCCCACACCTGGTGCGGTGCCGTGAGCTAGCCTGGGTTCCAACTAACCGTGTCATTGAAGTACTCCTCATTAATTTATTAATTCAGATCCACTAAAATCAAGTTATGATAACTTATGCGTTTTGTATTAAGTTTGCACTGCACCATGATATACAAAAATATTGCATAACAAGGTAACATTTTATCACCATTTCCTTGTATCATAGCTTAGCTGTCCAAGATTATTGCAATCAATTTCTGAAAAACAATATTAGAAATAAGAATATGTACATGTCATACACCATAGTCTAAAGTTGGACCAGATTAATTTAATCTTATCAATCCACTAAGGAAATATTGATCTTTGCTGAGGTGAATAAGACAGTTTCCTACAGGATGAGTATTGATTTCAAGTATTTGCCTCCTGAGGGAAAACATTTCTTCATATTCACTGAAATACAAAGATTACATGCAGCTGAGCTTGTTTGTATCTATCCTAAAGATTAATACCAGGACTTTGTAGGAGATCTTAAACAACGGGGTATTCTAGAAAGCATGGCAAACATAGACATCATAGTATGAATTACACTTCTGAGCAAGAACTTCTTGCAACTAGTTGAAGCGTCTTCTGAGAGTGAGTAAAATGGAAACTATTGATAAACCATATGAGTTGTACAATATGAACAATAATTCTAAGTCAAATAATTTATAGATGGTTTGTAAATATACTTATTTACAAACCATCTATAAATTTTAAATATTTAAATAAATAAATATATTGAAGATAATTGAAAAATAGGATGCTACAAACAGGCTTTATGTCACAATATTACTTCCAGTTAATGAAGAGAAAACATTATCTTTTTTTATTGAAAGTTACAATTTTGACAACTTGACACCGAATTTTAATCAAATAAATTAAACTATATAACATTTTTGCATTTCCTATAACTTCTAGAATGAATGGGTTGTAGTCCTAGCTTGCCTAAATGGGTATATCCATGGCAAACCATATTATACTTACAGATATTCATGCCTAGAGCTAAGCAACAAAACTTAGCTCTGCTAAAAGATATGTGTTTAGTTAGCTAGGCCATTAGTGAATTGACTATGAAAAACATAATCTCTTGCTTAGTTACAAGAACTTGTTATTTCACTTCAGATCCATTAATATCTATAAATATGTTTCTGTTCATGCCCAGATTTTTTAATAAAAATCACATTAATAAAGCTTGAAAAACTGTCTGATATTATCATAAAAAATTTCCCTGAAGTTGAATGCCAGACATCTATACTTTGAGCTGCTTTAAATCATATAGCATGTTACATTTTTTTGCCTGAAAAATCTCCTGCAAACCTACAGTTGTGTGTTTTGGCTTTGTCTCAGGCTGTAGCAATCAGTGACCTTGGAAATTAAAATATTTTTGTATGTCTGCTTGATGAACAGCCATTGCCCTCATGCAGCCAAGCACATCGAAATTCTACATAGAATATCATGGTTGCAGCTAAGATCAGGCTTCTGTTATAAAGGAGGAAAAATGTCAGAATGTATTCACAGTAAAGTTACTCTGTTTCCTGAGACAATTTAAGTCTCTATCTTTCACTGCCCTAGAGACAGTTTTAACTATCAAGCTAACATGTTGATATATTTTTTTTCTGGTTAAAGCCCTTTTTTATGAGGCAATGAGTTGCTCTTGGATGCTGCTGAGATGCCACAACATCAGTCAGAGTTCAAAATATTCAGCAGCTGACAACAGATACTCAGAAACTTCCCAACTGGGACAGAATTTCAGCTCCTGTTTGCAGAAATGGCTGTGTGAGTAAAACCAAATTACTAGTCATACAAAACAAGCAGTTTTCTTGCTGTGAAAAATAGATACAAATAGGAACCATATATGAAATCACTTCTGGGTATGCACCCCTGAGTCTGTATTGTCTGACTAAAACTGCTTGAATGAAATAGGACCTAGATTGGGCGAAACAGTTTATTTCTTCAGATGAGATTTAAAATTTCCATTGAGAACACAGGTAATCCAGTTATCTGATTCACAAGTATATTATTCATTTGATCAAACTACTGTAGGCTAAAGGATGCACATGATAAATTTATAGACAGTCACATATCTTCATAGCTCACTGAGTTCACATCTTTCCTTTCATATTCAATTCATCATCTGAACCTATACATGTGCAGAATTATTGTCTTTCTTATTTTGAAATGTACCGAAGACTGGAGTTTTATATAGCTATGTTAGTTGTGGATTTGTGTCTCCTGTCACATTCCACAGAGTGGCTTCCAGTAAGATGAAGCTTGGTAAATAATTTTAATAATTAGTGTATTCACAACAGACTTCATCTAGGACTCACTGAGCCTGCATCACAGAAACATCTTTCTATTGCATAGTTAATACTCTACATTGTTGTTCACAACATCTAAGGTCCCATTAAAGGCTTCTTAGAGCCGTTACATTTTTCACATAAATAAAGTTATGGTATGTCTTACCCTTCTGTTTTGAAGATAGCCTTCCTGAAAGAGGCTCAAAATTCAATAGCTCTTATTCAGATAAGAAGACCTGGTCAAATCAAGTAGTAAGTAGTACCTAAGTCATAATAGGCTTATTAACATTCCATTTAATCAATAAATGTTGATAAATATTTTTTAAATACATAAAGGAAAAAAATCATTATAAATTTGAGTAAAACAAAAAAGCCAGAAAAAATCCTTACATCTGTACAGAAGATTATAATGGTTGCTCTCTTTCCAATCTTAAATGTCAGAAGTGCAGCTTTCTTCATTGGTTCAAAGGAGAGATGCATTACTGCAGATGTGGGGAGAGTATGTAAGAATGAAGCTTAAAATTAGGTATTTCAGGCAGGGCAAGTTGTGAAAATTGATACTTGAAAGTCAAAATTTTAAATAATGGTAAATGCTGACCAATTTAAAAAAAGAATACAATTTTGTGTACAATTATAAATTTTGAATTACAAATATTATGCTGCATCTTAACTGAACCAGATACCCCATTTTCACACCATATACTACAGACTTGAAGTACTCCAACAAAGTTTTTCTATATTCTTAGTGGTCCCTGGTATCTTCATTCCCAGCTATTTTGTGTTGGAAAAACAGGGAGCAAGAACTGGACCCCTTTCCTCAGTACCAGCTGGAGCAGCAAGCAAACACCTGCAAGGCAATAGTGA
The DNA here is from genome assembly GCA_013400255.1 of Sitta europaea. Taxonomy (NCBI): domain Eukaryota; kingdom Metazoa; phylum Chordata; class Aves; order Passeriformes; family Sittidae; genus Sitta; species Sitta europaea. The sequence continues at coordinate 369,583 of VXBS01008726.1, forward strand.
TCAGTAGCTGTAAGAATGATCCATGCAAGAGAGGACTACTTGGAAATGCATAGCTCCTTTCCTTCCCAGCAGCCTTCAGTGTGCCTATATATAAACCCCAAATTTGCTATATGCTGGGAGAGCAGCTAGTCAGGAGGTCTGAATTATGCAGTGAGACAAACCAAGGAGTTTCAGAAAATGAGAAGGTATCAAATTTATCAGTTTGAAAATTTGACTATAACTCCCACTTACTAAATATAAAAAATGCAGTAGCATCAGACAATGGGTCTGATCCAATTGCCCAGGAAATCAATGAGTGTCTTTCTCATGACTTCAGCAGAATTGGCGCTTGTCCAACATCCTCTCACTCTTATTGATTTCAATCCTATTCCTTTTTTCCCCCTCCCTCACTTTTCACCTTCAACAGCTTTTCTTGTGTCCTGCACCTTCTTCTGCTGGCAAGAAGTATCATATTTACATGAAGCTCTAAGTTCTTGACATTTAACCCAATCATGTCAACGTATTAAATTGAAAGGCTCTGTTTTGGTTAGTTATTTTGTTATGGCTGGGAAAAAATACTAAACAAGCAACTCAAAGTATGCAAAAAATGAACTAAATATATACTAAAATGTAGGCATTAAATTATAATTTGAAAAAAGTATACAAATACTTCATGTAATAAAGTAAACCTCCAGTCTTAAAAAGTTTAGGCCTGTTTCTGCGATTCAAAGAATGCTGCAGGTAATTTCTTGAAAAAACTCTAAGGCTGAGATCATTTCAATGTGTTGAATACTTGAACTAGTATCACATAAACCAGTCTGGAAGATACCCAGCTACTGGGTAACAAAGGAGTTTGCTGGAAAACTGAAACTGTATGCCTTTTAATTAAGAAATATGAAATACTGGAGAGGACAAAGATGAGTCATTCAAAGTAAAAATAATTCATTCATTCTAAAGTAAGCATGCTGGAGGATAAAAATCTTCACATACTACTGAAATACACAGAAAAAAAAAAAATCTGGACATTTTCAGAACACAACCCACATTATATTTTGTATTAATTGTGTAGGTAACTTTTTAAAACTTAATTAGATGAAAGTTAGGATGGCAAAGGGCCATGAGGGGAAGCTGTATGAGTTGTGGCTGTGGTCACTTGGTCTGTTCAGCCTGGAGAAGAGGAGACTGAGAGGAGACCTCACTGCAGTTACAGCTTCCTCTCTAGGGGAAGAGGTGGGTCAGGCACTGATCTCTTCTCCGTTGTCGTCACTGGCAGCATCTGAAGGAATGTCCTGAAGTTGTATCAGGGGAAGTTTAGGCTGTATATCAGAAAAAGGTTTTTCACCCAGGGAGGCTGGGCACTGGAGCAGTCTCCACAGGGAAGTGGTCACAGCACCAGCCAGCCAGGGTTCAAGGAGTGTTTGAACAAGGCTCTCGGGCACATGGAGTGAGTGACTCTTGGGGTGGGTTCTGTGCAGGGCCGGGACTCGGACTTGATGATCCTTGAGGGTTCCTTCCAACTCAGCATATTCTGTGATCCTGTTAGTCTTTGAAGATAAAAGTTTTATTTAGAAAGAAAAGCAACAACAGACAAGCAAACCATCTCATGACTAAAGATTCAAACCTTTTGAAGCCAGAATCTAATGAATTCTGAGCATAATATTGTAGTCACACACTATATATTCATTACTATAATTTAAGTCTAGATACAAACAATTTATCTGCCAGGGCAGTTTCTTGCAAAATTTTTTTATTTACATATACATAAAAATCTATTTTTGTTTTTTTTATCTCATTAACTATTCTTCCTGTTATCTTTTTATTAGTGGGAGATATTAGATTAGTAGGGAAAACACTGCCTTCGTTCTACCTAAAGAATTACTAGCATAACATTGGTAGAATATCTTACTATGGATTTATTCCAGTTTAAGCGCAAGAAAAATTTATCTGTTATATTAATATTACACTCAATTCATCCATTAAAAGCCAAATTCTTACTAAGATTTTTACAAAATACATGTCCTACAAGTTAATGTAAGTGCATTATAAATGATGATAAATTATTTTTAATTATAAAAAAATGTTCAATGTGCTAGCTCATTGGCTTACTTTAACAGCTGGTTCTATTTCTTGTATTTTTCAACTTATTGGGAAAAGTGAATTGATGATGAGATTAGGTTATGGACAATTTCCTTCATATTAAAATCTTTATTCTGTCAGAAGAAGAAATAATCAAGACCAAACTCTAGCCTGCATTGTAAATAATAATTTTACAGTCCAAACTTCTTTAGCAGGTCTTGCTTGTTTCAATCTCCTGATTATTCTTCAAGCATTTGAAATGCCTGAAAGAAAAAAATAACAAGAACAAGAAAACATGTCTAAAAATATCAGAATTAAGAAATCTTTGAGAAATGTTGTAGACCTATGAACTAGCTAGGAATGAAATGAGACATTAAGGTGATTTAAAAACTACGATAAACGATCAGTTTCAGCAAGTGATAAAAGATCAGTTTTAGCAAGTTTCTGTGACTGAAGAAATTAAAGAGATATCTATGAAATATCAGTATAATTAAGCACATTGAGAAAAGCAGTAATAAATAGCTGTTTTAAAAGACAAACAAATGGAGAGGTTGATGACTAACAAATCTTGTTACTTCTATTTTCTTTGTTCTGTTCTAAACCATCTAACATCTCTTTAGTGTTCATTTCATCCAGTATTGCTAGCTCTATACAGTTTATGAGCCGTGGCCATAATCCATATTTTTCCAGCTAAAGAAGTAAAAAACTGTCTGCCAACAAATTATGCAACCCTGCTTACACACACACACACATTTGGGACTTAGTTATCATTGCTCACTTAGGGTTTGCATGGCATTTTGTAAGCATGTATTTACCAAGATTAATACTAATTTGAATTATCCCGTTTACTTTAAAATTCATAAAATACTTTAAGCGGTTGGAGATTTTAAGTGCCAGTGCTGATCGTTTTGTTTAATATGGATTTGATTTAAAATCCTATTAGAAAAAGTAGCGTGGGCACCTCTACAATAATTATACCATTGCTTTTCTTTCTTTATTAACATTTCAGTTTTAATCCATATCTGTTATTTTAATAGAAAGTACTAGAAGTAAGGTACATAATCAGGAGAACTGGGAACATGTTCAAGGCCAGACTGAATGTACCTACATCTGTATTGCTAAATAAAGAGAGAACCAGGTAGCAATATCAAAGATTGTATCTCTACATTACTTAATTTGCATAACTGTTAGATCTCTCATCTGTGCACACTCCATCTGGATGTCTCAAGAGGTATCCTCGGGCAGAACCCAAGGCAGTCATTGCTCTATGAACTACTGTCAAATGGCACTATGAATATGTCGGGACAGGGATGACTTCCTCTGTCCAAAACAGTATGTCAGCAACATCCTAAGGGTTTTGGACTCCCATGTTCTCTCCTGCAACATTCTTGTACAGGTAACAGCTACCCTAAAATTCACACTGAAAAGCATCATTTATCATTACTTTAGAAGCTATAACCTGTGATTTAAAAAAAAAAAAAAGTCACAATTATCTCTCTGGACCACAGGCTCATCCTGTAGGTCCAGCAGAGGTCCATGAATCAATTGCAAATCTGTGAAAGTTTTGTAAAAACAGATGGGTCTCAATAGTGTGAAAGTAAGACAGCTTGTGCTCCTGGGCTTTGGGAACAAGGAGCAGTCCCTGAATCACTATTGTTTGGCTGCAGAATACAGTGAGACACCTACATCTGACTTGCACTTGTGAGGTGCCTAGATGAGGCAGTCAGCTCGTTTCTATGGTGTTATTTCTATGAAGGGGTTGGTATACTGTCCCAGTTTTCATTTGCATCCAACTTCTTTCCACACAGCAACACTGGAGACTCACATTAGTACAGTATATGCAACAGAAGTCAACAGAAATATAGGACCCAAAGCAAAAGACATGTCAAATCTGCTTGAAAATATGAATATAATTCATAAAGTAAACCTGTGCTAACTTTATTGGTACCTTTGTCCACGCTGTTTGGTCCATACTTTATTGGTGTTACTGTCCATATTTCTCACACAGGACCATTTACACTGCAGGCCACTTATAACAGGATAGGCATTTGGAGCAAAATCATACAAACTGAAAAAAAATTACCCAAACCCATAGAAGGTTAAGCTTTCTTCCAGAAACCATGTGGCAGACCCAGTTACTATAGCAGGAATTCACAAATCTCCCTCATGGTAAAAACTAGCCAGTGCATCGCCTGGGGCTAAGAGAGAATTACTGCCCTTAGAGAAGAGATGCAGTACTCAGCAAAGCACTGTATAAGTAGGAGTTACATATGCACTGAAATTTTCAAAATTGAATCAACAAAACAGCCATGAATTACTCAAATTTACAACTTTGCATTGCTAGGAAAAATGCAACAGTGAATCCAGCCACAGTTAGTCCTCTTTATTTGTACAGTCTTTCTATAAATCATGACAAGCCCCCTGATGCCTTGACCATTGTATTTATCATTTCATCTGACCACATTTTATCATGATGTACTTATTACTGTGGGTCATATGCAGGATCATATATTTCTGGGAAGCAAGAGTATAATTTAGCATCTTGGAATACTCAGATTTTCGTATTAATTAAAACTGGAAATGCAGAGATGCATCCAGAAGATATTGTTACTTGCAAACTTCTTCTTAGACAGGATGATAAACCTGATTGATTAGAGTTTATGATAGCAATAATCTCTGCAATACCATTAATTAGCACAGTTAATAACTAATTTGCTGGAGCTTTAACTGCCTTTGGCTTTCCCTCAAGCTGTTCCAAACTGGCCATTAACTGCTGGTTACAATTGATTTCTCAGGGCTCTATTGAAAAGAAATTTTATTTCAATTCAGCACCCATAGAGTCTAATCTTGATCTGGTAAACAAAAAGCATTCTCTACCTTAGCAACAGACCTTTTGTTCCTCATTCTCTTTGTATATCATTTCAGGGATATATAGGGATGTAAGCTTTGTGGTTCAGGGATCAAAGCAAAAATCAAAGCCCTGATATTCTTTATTCCAAATTTTCAAGTGGTAGGGAAGTCCAAAGAGGAAGAGCGTTCTATTGACATCTGGTGGAAAGAAAAGACAAATTAAATGCTCCAGCAAGCAAATTTTCAGCTTATTTGTTTGCATATGCTGTGTCTCTATGTTTTGAAACTGCTTCTGTTAATACTCTAATGTAGAGACATTTCTGATGGTAACACTACAAAAAAATAATTACCATTTAAATGTGTGCA
>VXBS01008726.1:374890-413371 GCA_013400255.1 Sitta europaea
AAAAAAAAAAAAAAAATTCTACAAGACAGTGAGTTTAAGAGATATTTTTAACTTGAGAAAAATGGTGTACTTAAGAATCACCTGTATCTTACAAGACCGTTGTTTTGTGGTGCTTTTGATTTCTTGATAAGAATTTCTAAACAATGGGAATAGCTAGTAAAGCTGCTAGAAGAACAAGGCAGGGAGAAAAATGATGAGCAGGTTACATAACAAGAAGCAGTGAGGAATTGTCACAATGAACAATGCAGGTCATATCACCATAAGGTCAGCACTAGGGCTTTACTACCCAGAAAGACAGAGCAATCCCAACTGTGAGGCTCACAGGTTGCTGTGAAAGCAGAGAAAGAAATAGTTGACTTAGGAATTGCCTTATTGTAAGAGAGGCCCATGACAAATATAGCAGTTAGGAGCTGTATGTTATCCTGCTTATGCTTTTTCTTACATTTTCCTTTTAGTCCTCAAATAGCATATTCTTTGTTAAGTCAAACATTTTTATGTGCATGAGTGAGGAAAAAATAAGGGCTGTCTATTCACCAGGAAAGTATGTTTTCCAGGGTTTATGTTTAAGGTTTTAAGCTTTCCGAAGAAAAACTGAGATTAGCCAGCCTGTTTGATTCCAAATAAGGTCTGATTGAAGGGTTATAGGGAATTCAAATCTGTAATGACCATTCCACTTGAAAGATGTTATCTTATGTCATTGTTTTCTTTGCAGCTTTCTATTAGACCGTCTTTCTCTCCAGCATCTTTGTATAAATTTTTCCTTCTAATTTATTGGCTCCCTTAAAGTACTGAAATGTTGCTTTCCTCCTCCACTCAAACTAAAATGACTACCTTTCTACCCATGTCCTAATTTTTCAAACAAGTACTCAAATGACTGATTCCATAGACCTCTGGCTGTACATGGACTTCCCTGTGAACAGCAATAAAGCCACCTCACTCTCATTATTTACACCTTTCGTTGAACCTTAATTTGTGGCCTAAATAAATAGGATAAAAATTGTGTAGTAAAGACTACATCTTTAAGCTTTAATCAAATTTATCTCATGTTTTCTTTGTCCCTTTCCTCTCGATGATCTCTCTGTTTGGATCTTTGTGCATCAGCCACACATTTTTAAAGTGGGAACTTGTCATGGTTCGACGCTGGCACAAAGCCAGTGTCTCTATGAAAATATTCTATTCTTGGTGTCTCTTGTGAGATGTGACTAAAAACAGAACAAAGCAGGTCTAAACTTTAGAACAAAAGGGGAAAAACTTTATTATATACAATACATAAGGAAAAAAAAACATACACAGAAGGGAATGAAAACTTTAAAAACACTTCTCTTCTCTCTATTTAAGATTTCAACACAACACAGCAAAACAAAACTTGAATTTTCATTCTTGTTACTTTCTTTTTACATAATTCATTCTTAATCTATTACTACTCTTCTGATAATCAACACTCAGTTTCTTTAAGGAGATATAAGAGTCTTTTTTGTACTATAACGTGACTTTGCCATCTATGTCTAGTGCTCTTACNACATTAGAATTCAAGATTTTCTAGGTCTACAATAAACATTTTACTATGAAAATGAAATTGGCATGAAATACATCAGTAACTAAACAGAAGTTTTTCTTTGATAGACTGGATTGCCAAAATTTCATTTAGATTTCCATCTTTTTTATATATTGAAAATAATGTCAAGACAAATTTCTACTGTAATATAGCTATTCTGCAGGATATCTATATTTATAAGTCTTTGTGTGCGTGGACAAAAGATTTAAAATCCAATACTTCCAGAATTAAAAATCTGCATTTGTTGACTAGATGATTGACATACACATATAGACAGAGAGGGAGTGACTGAACTGACTGACAATACCACCATGCATGGTTGTGTCAAGGAAAGCAGGTTGATATTAGCTCTTGTTTATTTGAACTCCAATTCAAGACTTCTAGTATTTATCTAGGTCTTGTCACTCACCCTTCAGTGTAAAATATATCTCCTGTTCTTGTTCTCCCAGCCAATACTCTGGTCTGTTTATTTGTTATCTATTGCCTTGAGAGCTCCAGCCTCTTCCCATACAGCTTCTTCACCATTCTTCATCCATTTTTCTAAAGTATCAAATGAATCCTTTGTTCCTTTCAGACAATTTTATGCTGTTGATTTTTTTATTTTAGTATGAAATAGTTTTCCTCTTCCTATTCATTAAGCAAAGTCTTTCTTTCTTCTCTTGCACACCTTTTGCTAAAAAATCAGAGACAGACAATGTCTTCATTTGGAAGATGACAGTCTTCCTTGTCTTCTCTTCTTTTATCTACAAATGGACATCTTGGGTCAGTTTGGACAAGTTTCTTCAGATCAGTTCCAAAGAGGATCACAAGCAAATATTCACTCAGGACCTGACAGGAAGTACAATGGAAACAAAAATCTGACAACCCTAAAGAGGGTAGCTACATCTATACTACTAAAAGCAATGGCTGACATTGAGGCTGACAGGCATTAAATGTCCTCATGTGTGTCTGTCCCTATCATTGAATTCTTTCATCTTCCAAGACAGGAAAAAGACTCAAAATTTTAATTAATAATGTCTGTAGCATGCCATAGCTCCTGAACCATACTCAGAAATTATTTCGAAGAGTGCTAATTGACTCAAGACAAATTGTCAAGGCTCACTATAAAAATATAAAATCAAATTAAATAGATGCTGAAATTCCAGAGCATATTTGCATTCCCTAGAAGAGTTTAATTTATTAATATAAATATAGAAAAAGACATCTCAGTATATGATGTATCCAACAGATTCTCTACAGTGGCCAATTGTAAATGTTAAACAGAGGGTGAATTTTGAAACCTGATTTTGTTTGTTTGTTTTGTTTGTGTTTTTTTTAAATTAATGCCTTCAAAAATCTTTTGCTGGGAGGGGCACAAATATGTTTTTTAAATTTGCACCATATTGTCCAGCTATCCAATGAAGATGTCTTCTTTTTTTTGCAAACAAACCATTAAAGCAGAAAGGAAGAGAGAGCATTACTATGAATAAAGGATTTGAAGGTGATCTGAGCTCTATCACCCACTTTAAATACTGTTATATTAAATACTATTATATTACACAAAAGACACATTTCTGGTTATACTCTAATCATGATAGTCCACCAGATTAATGAAGTACACTGTTTTGTGCACATTTTCTCACCAAATGAATCTTCTGAATTGAAATATGCTTTCAGTAACAGAGCTAGTCAATGATTTTTTGCAGCAGAAATGTATATCCTCAAGGTTAATGTCTTTTGAATAGAAGAGGGAAATTAAGATTTAAACTTCCTACTTTCAGGAAGGATCACGAAACTAAACCTTCATCATCCATGTCTCAATCAGCATTCTAGCATCTGGACATCTGCATAAATTTGGAGATTGCTATACATTTTCAGAGTGTGTCTGTCAGGCATGTTTGAGATTGCCAACTCTAACATCTGCCTCAGGGAACAGAGCCAAACAAAGAATAATTTCTCAGTCTCAACTGGATTTAGGTTTATGTATAACAACACTCCATAAGGCAGAAGAACGCCTTGGCAAGGTTAGGACCATAATTCTGTGTTTATGTAATTTTGCAGTTAAAAAAATAAGCTTCACCAGGGAAAATCAGCAGTAAATGAGGTCTTTCTTTCCTCCAGGTATTATCTGTCATTCTGAATTGTTTGTTACTATGTCAAATCACTGCAAAAATAGCTAGAATCTTCCTCATATGATTAGAATAAATTTTTTTTCCCTATGTGACATTTTTATCTCTAATGTGTTGATTATGAGAATAAAGTTAAGTTCTGCTTTTCATTTCCCCATTTTAATTTTTATATTAATTGTTTTTTTCTTCTATTAGAGACATAGAGTGATTACCTTGGACTTTTAGTCTGTGGTGTTGAAATAATGGATAAGTAATACCTTAGAATCTATTTTTAAAATTACTAGGAGAAATTTGAATTAATTTCCTGGGGAAATCATTAACTTTTGATTTCCTGGTGTTATTTCCAGTCAAAAGAATTCCAAGCCTCTTTACTTTCACTCTTTCCTACCTCTAAAAATAATGTTCTTTATCAACATTCTAGGAGTCAAGATTTTCAGGTGCCATAAGATCAAACTTCAACTCAAGTTAAAGGGAGCAAGAGCTAGAAGTTAAGAGTCAGGCATCAAGAAAGCAATCACCAGGTGTCAGACAGAGTCAGTCAGCATGCAGTTTGATATAAAGATTGAAAAAGGTGGAGTCACCCCTTAAGAAAAGCATCTCAATTTTGGTATAGTTTTAAATTTAATTTTAACCCTATTTCCTGGTCAAACTATGATTGCATTAAGTTTGTGTGTGAGTGTTTTATGTCAGGTTGTTTGTTGTCCTTCTGAAGACAATTAATATCAACTGTATTTGATGAAAGGTCAGAAATCTCAGATATGCTGAGTTCCTCAAGCTTCATGGTAGAGGGTAACCAAGTAGAAGAGAAAAGCCTGTAAGTATTCTTGTTCTTAAAGAGCTGATATGTGAGTTCAGCAGGGCTTGAACAAAATCCCAGAAAATGCTGTATAGAGAGATATCATGGAAGACAAAACAACTAGAAGATTTTTAAAATTACTCACGTTTAACTAGTTGCCAAAACTGCGCTAGTAAATTTATCAGAATCACAACATGAACTCTAAGACTTGTGCCTTGGTATCTATGATATTTAATTGTTAACATGTTTTGTTGCATAGTTTTGACTTCAGACAGTTCATTAGACTTTTCTTTAGGCATAGTTTCTTCAGTAGCACAGACTAGCAACCATTCCAAATATGTATTGTGGCATGTGAGGGTGGAAGAATTTTGCAAGTGAGTGAAGCTATGCCCAATCTTTCACCCAGGCGAAACTTGAGAAAAGTTTCCAGTACTGCCTAACTTTCTAGTACATAACTATAACCCCAAAATTGCAAACTTTTATTTCTTGACAGATTTTGAGAAGTCAGTGTTCAGTTGCTAAGAACTTTGAGAACTTCCAAAACATTTCTTGAGGGCAGAGAGCTTCTTAATTTTTTGCTTTACACCTTTGCTTTCTTTGACATCGTGTCTAAATTTGAGGGGGTTGACCTTCTTTTCACACAGTTGCCAACATGTTCAAATATTGGAATGTATGGATGGAATTAGATTCATTGCTTTTCTCCAGAAGAGCTTCCTCACCAACAGGTTCCAGTCCTCACTACATGTGTTCAGTGTCTTCTTACTCTTCTGCTGAAGTTGTGCAGAAAAGAATGCAAGTAGAGGAAAAAATATACTGAAGTAGAGTCAAAATATAATTTTGCATGCAAGGGACTAGGGTGTCACCTGAAAAAATGGAAGGAATCAAATATAAAAGCTGTTTCAAATATGGTCAAACTTTCTGTTAGTGTGTATATAAGTAAATTTCAGAATAACTACTTAGAACATGTATAACAATTCAAGTCTTTTAATTTCCCAGCAAGATTTTCCAACTCCCTAGTCAGATAAAACAGATATAGCCAGATGGTTAACTTATTCCCATATGGAATGTGATTTTAAATAATTTTAAGTGAGGAAAAGAAATTAATATGCCCCTTCTACCAGCTGGGCAGCTCTTTTAACTGTCTCATTCTTACAGAAATAAGAACACTTTCTTCCATCTTAGTTTAATGAAAATAACATCAGAAAATATTTGTTAGCAGTCCATTTCTGTCACTATGCTAAGCTAATGGTGAAAAATATTTTCGTATCTAACATAGCAATATTGTGGAAGGGAAATTTCTTGCTTTGTATCTTTATTGAACGGAGTCACAAAGCAATCTCTGAACTGCTAAGCTGTAATAAAACTGGCACAGTTCTAGGCATGCATAAAAAAATAAGAGTTTAAGAATTTTAAGGTAAAGGGACTCTGAGTGTCTATAATATAGAGAGCTGGAGAGTTAGAGGAAAGTTAAATAATAATTTTTAGAACCACATTTTTTATTCTGAATTTATAATTTTCACTCTGTTCTCATTGTAAGTTACAAAATTTGGGGGGAGGGGTTTTGTTGTGTTTTTGTTTTGGTTTTTTTTTTAATTAATCTGACAAATGAGATTGTATTTATGGCTGATGCAGCTGGGTGTTGCCATTATGATTGATGAATTTCAAGTCAATTAAATTTTTCCCCCACCCTGGTTCAAACAGATATTTAAAGCCAACTGTAGATTTTAAGATTTAGCTGAGAGTTAAGAGCTGTTGCAGACACCTGTGTCTAATTAATGTTGAATAAAAGTCTGAAATATTGTTCAGTTCATTACATTTGAAATTTACAGAAAATGAACCATTGCATTTCAACTACTTGAATGTCAGTTTCAGAAATTCCATCTCATAATTCTTTGTGGCAAGATCTACAGTTCTTAACAAGACAGAATTAAAATACTCTTCTGAAGATCATCCTGTTCCTCTGGTGATATACATTCAAATTTCCTAAAGATATGAGCTTTTTTCTCTTATTTCTGGTTTTTCACAGTTTCATACAAGATTTACCAGTGAACCTAGGAATAATGTGTTTGCGGGCTTTTTGAGTCTCTATAAAAATAGTCTAAGTATATTAAGAAAATAAGATGTAATTGCATCCTGAATTGAGAAGCAACGGAAAGAATGACAGTATAACTAAAGTGTTGAAAGAGAAGGTCTGGCAGATTGGAATGCCATCTGAAAGACACCAAGAAGAGGCTTGATGAAAGTCTTATCTTTTGTGTAGTCCTAGCAATTATCACAAAATGCTGAGGTGAGCTGAATGAGAAAGTTCTACGTCATTCGAGGAGAATATAGCATGATTGCTCAGCCATCCCTTACAAGAGGTAGAGGTGAAATGGTGTGTATCAGAAAGTCATAAAGATTGATGACATCTGCTGCTTCCCAAATGTATCTATCTGCATGCAAACCACTTGCAGTGTGAACTGATGGAAAACAAAGTCTGTTTGTCCAGAGAAAGTGCTTTAGTAGGCTTAATTACCATAGCCCATTTGCCCAGCTGAGGCAAGAATGTCCCAGAGAAATCAGCTGGGTCATGATAAGAATCCAAAGCCACAAAACTAAATAAAAAGAGATTATTAGCTACATTGCAGTAAGCTAACAGGAAACTCATAAATGATCAGTACTTGACAAGAGACATGTCACAAATTTCATGTATAGGTCAGGCACATGCAAAGTTTTTCAAATAAATCAACTGACTTTGGACAAGGCACATAAAATATCACTTTTTATCTCTCAGTTGATATTTTTCTCACAGAGTAAAAAAATAAAAAAAAAATCACCACCCTCAGAGATTTGATTGAAAAGATAGTCACTCCTGACACAAGTTTAAGGGGAAAAAACTGCAATCAAGTGGAAATTTTTGTCACTACCTTAATCTCTGATTTGTAGAAGGTTGTGCTTTGGGATATTTGGTATGTCTGAGAATTGCCACCAAAGAGCCCTTCTGTTCTTTAATCGCTGCACTAAATCTTAACAAACGTGAGCATGAAAACTATTGTGCTGTACTTGTGAGGCATATATCAAAGTTATATTTTTAAAGCTTAGAAAGGCAGTTGAATCATGCATGCTCTTTACGGAACTCTGATCAGGCTGATAAAGGCGGTTCAGCTTCAATAAACGCTTTTTAAGTGAATGTTTTGGAAAGCGAATGGGAAATTCAAAGCTCAAACTGTTGCCTAAACTGCTCCCATAGCACTTTGATCACTTCACTGCTGACATTTTGTTAAAAATGTCTTGTTTTTATTAAAATGTAGGGATCTGGGGATTTAGAAATTTAAGTGTAGTCACTAAAAAAATAATATACAGTAAAACTGAGTGACATAACTTATTAAATACTTTGTACACATTTCTTAAAAAAGAAAACTTTTTCCCTGTGGGGTCAAACACAGCTTTGCACTTCTTTGAAAAAAAGTTCATATTGTTAAAGCAAGACGAGTGCAGAAGATAAATCAAACAGCAGTGCTTTGCCTGAGGCAACGCCTCCCTCAAGTTATAAGACTTTGCTATGAAAAAATGTAGACATCCAATAATTTAAAAATTAATAACATATAAAAAACATCATAAATGGAGAGTGAATACTCTGTGTCATGCTTCTGTTAAATATTTATGTCAGATTATTTTCGGTTGAAGGACATCAAGGACAAGCTGTCATAATTACCTTACTTTTCTCATTATACAGAATACATCTATCTATCTATCTATCTATCTATCTGTCTGTCTGTCTGTCAGTCTTTCTTCAGCACTACAAAGTTCCTTCTTTCTCTGGTTTTAGAGTTTTTATAACAATAGACGAATTTTACAAGATAAATTGCAATGTATGACCATGAATGAAAAGCAGGAATTAAATCTTCATTCCATACCAGGTATGCTAGAACTTCAATATGGACTGGAGTCAAAGGCAGCCAAATGGTATGCCACAATTGATATCACTAATGCATTTTTCTCAATCCCTCTGGAAGCAAAGTGCAGGACACAGTTTGCTTTCACTTGCAGGGCTGATTCCAGTATACCTGGAATCAGCTGGGCCAGGGGTGAAAACTGATTATACAGTGAGTCAAAATGGGAAAATCCAATTTATCAAGAATTCTGGAAGAGATTATGGACTGGCCAAAAGAAGCACTGCCAAAGAAGGTGACTCAGATGAGAAAAGGATACCAAGATTGGAATAGCTCAGATAGACGTAGACTGGGAGTGAAAGGTTGAGCTATTTATAGCCCAATGGCCCATGGAAGACCAGAACACCTAGAAAGGGATGCAACAGACGGGCTTGTGATTGGGGGCACACTAAAGAGGTTATCACACAGGTTATCCACCAATGTGGAACATCTGCCATCGAGAGAGTCACATGAGTGAAATCTCCTTGGAATAGAGGGTGGTTGGGTTTCCTATATGGTGAGGTCTGGCAAATTGACTGCCTTGGACCACTGCCATGAACAAAGCAAGGTGAGCATTGGTAGCAGGAAAGGTGTTGATAACACAACAGTTTGGCTCCAGCTGAGCAGCACTGGCATAGCATCAGCACTGTCTCTCAACATTCACCCCACATCAAAAGGTGGGCTTGGGCAAGATCCTGGGAGGGGACCCACCTAGGCCAGCTGACCCAAACTGAACAAAGAGGTATTGCATATCACATCGTGTGAGCTCAGATATAAAGATAAGGGAAGGAGGAGAAATGGGGTACATTAATTATTTACAGTGTTTCCTTCCAAAGCAACCACTATGCATGCTGAAGCCATGCTTCCTGAGAAGTGGCTGGACATGCCTTGGTGATAGCAAGAAAGAAAATAAACTTATTTATTTTCTCTTTGCTTGTGAACACACAAATTTTCTCTTTAGTTTTAGTAAACCGTTTTATCTCAGCTTATGAGTTTGTTATTTTGTCTCCCCTATCCAGCTGGAAAGGGGAATGGTAGAGTAGTTCAGTGGTCACCTGGCATCCAGTGAAGGTCAACCCATGACACCTCTACATTAAAGTTACTCAGAATCTAATATATTTAAATGGCATCAAACATAAATCATAACAATGGGTTATGGAATGGAAGTGCTTTAGTGCTTTGCAAGTATGACTTCTTAAATATATTACTATCCATCAGGCAGTAAAAATTGTTATTTTTTTCTCTTTCAGTGCTAGCTGGTAGGATGCTGAAGCTCAAGAGAAATCCTGCTATTGGAAAGGAAAGCAGATTTTATGAAAAGAAAGACCAAAAAAAATATTAGAGAATTGACTATTCATAGTGGATTGACATGGAAGATTTTCTTTCCCGGAATGAAGTGTAATAGAGGGGAAGGTACTGAGATTCTACAGATTTCAGCTAATGTAATTTCAGTATTTTAAGTTCATGAATCTTATTAGAAATGGGCAAGATTTAAGGAAGAGATGTTTATCTTCAAAATGTATCAGATTTCCAAGAAGTTTCATGGGAGTAAAATGGATTTTCATTTTGAGACTGTATGTCCAGGAAGAGGTCAGTATTTCCTTAAATAAATAAATGGATAAATACATTCTACCATGGATGAGAGCCTTCTATCACATCTGGTTTTACTTTTTAACATTATTTCTTGTGTGTTCTATTTATTGATTCCCTAGCATATACTTTTAATTGTATTAATGTAATTAAATTAGTTTCCTTTTTCTTTTAAATATTAGTGATTATCCTGATTGATGCAATCTTGTGAGTTAACAATTTTTTTCTTACATATTTATCGTGATTCATTGAAATATAGAAAATAAATTTTAAAACCCAATGAAATGAAAGTCTCCTATTAAGAATATAAAATTTTGTACCACCAGTATTTAGAGTTTTCTGCTTTGTTTTCTGTCTTTCCATGTTAACTTTAGGTTTCTAAGTATAACCCCTACATCCTTTTCACATTAATGAATAATTCTTTGTCCTTGTTTTACAGCAACATCCTAGAGGAACAGATGAAATTCATGTTTTGTTCATCATGATAGATAGATAGATAGATAGATAGATAGATAGATAGATAGATAGATAGATAGATAGATGATAGATAATTTTGTTCCTTTGTTTTAGACAATATATTAAATTTAAATGCCCTGTGCAGATGCATGCTATTTATTTTCATAGACAAAATTTTAAAAAGATTCTTAGAGAGTTAATTCAGCACTTAAACATTATTTTGCTTCAGAATATCTTTAGTATTCCTCTTCCAGCATAAAACCAAGTTTAACCTAGTAGTCTCCTTCCACACACATACCCTCTGCACCCTACATTTAGCACATTCACAGCCATGGGTTTGTATATTATGCATGGGTATGCTGTTATGTTTCCAGATGTGCCAAATTCACAGCTGTAACCATAACAGCTGATGTTACCAGATAGGTGGTGCTGTGATTCTGTGTATTAAAGGGCAGACTTCAGCCATAAAAACTGAGAGTAAGTACCTCTTCACATTTAATTCTGAAAAGCAACTGGCATTTTTTCCCCTCTATGCTCTGAGGGAGCTCACAGAATAATAGGTGAAACGTCAAGAATAATTAAGAAAAATGATAGTGTTATATAGCAGCGAAGGAAATTCATCTTTTCTGCTGTGATCTTCCTGCCCACCTTCCCTTCTGCTTTTAAATGTCATCTCTGTTCTCAAATTATTTAGGATAGGCCTTGAGAGAAGGTAGAATATTTTTTAAGTAATTTAACACACTCTTGGGGTTGAATTCCTGATGTCTATTTTTCTTCATGCCCCTCCAGGTAAAAAGATTTCTTTTAATTCCTTTTCTGTGTTCAAGTGTGATAAAATTAAGTGGAGTAGTTTATTTGTCATTAATAATTAAGTAGGAGGGAGAGCAAGACCTTTTTTTTCCTCATCTCCTGAAAATGGTTTAGTATATTTTATTTTACAATCATTCCACTGTCTTTTGGTTTCCAAGTACATGCCCTTAGAAAACTCTTGCCTGCTCCTTGGAAATAAGATGTCCAGAATGCACTAGAGCAATGTTGTTTTGAAAGACTTCAGAACTCAGACTTGCTTCAGTTTTACACCAGAAATTTGTTGTAATGTATTTAACAGTTATTACCACACGTATCTTGCTTTCTACTGATGGGGAGCAGGGTTTTAATCTTTGTTTTGCAGAATTATAAAACAGATGAAATTGTCTTTGTGCATTTTTAAAAACTATTTTCTTTACTATAAAAACTTGATTAAAAAAAGTATTGCCCTTTCACTGTGGAACTTAAGTATTTGGAGAAGAAAATGAAGAGAAAAAACATCAGGAGAAACTGAACATGAATATTAAATAATTGTAGATATTCAACACATGGATAGTGATCACAGACAAATTATGTAAAATTTAAAATGTAAAACTTTTCTTGCTTATAATATTTGATAATATTATTGTAATACAATATTATACAATTAATTATACTATTATATAATATTATATAATTGTTTAATATATTAATTGATACAATTGTTTACTGGGACTAAATATTCTTTTTTTTTATTATTTTTTTTTCCTCTTAAGATTTTTCTCACCTGTTTTTCATGTAGAATCCTTGAACAAGTCTCTTACTTTTTCTGCAGTCTCACCTTTGTTACCTTTTATGGTGCTAGCCTATGCAGTTTTGTCAGCACTCTTCCCAGAGTTTTGGCAATTTTCTTGGATAAATGAGCCAAGATTAGACCATTGTGTTGCATTAAAATTAGGCTTTGGATCACAGAAACTTGATGCTCTTAGAGGTTCAAAAGCCCTTCAGGCTATTTTGAAAAGAGACTCAATTCTATTGCCTAATCATCGCTGCTTAATGTCATTTGAGATGTCCTGAGGTGTGAAATACGACTCCATGGGACAGGTGTGATGAAATACACAATCCATCAGTGTGCCCAGGTAGCCAAGAAGGCCAATGGTATTCTGACCTATATAATACAACTATCATGGCCAGCAGGACAAGGGTAGTGATTGTTCCTCTGTACTGGGCACTGTTGAAGCCACACCGTGAGTGCTGTGTCCAATTTTGGGCCCCTCACTGCAAGAAAGGCATTGAGATGCTGGAGTAAGTCCAGAGAAGAGCAACAAAGCTGGTAAAAGTCTAGAGAGTCAGTCCTACGTGGGGTAGCTGAGGGAGCTGGGGCTCTTCAGGCTGGAGAAAAGGAGGCTCCAGGGTGACCTTATTAAGGGTGCCTGAAAGGAGGCTGTGGCCAGGTGGGAGTTAAACTCTTCTCCTAGGAAGCTAGCAACAGGACAAGTGGACATCGCCTAGTGCTGCACCACAGAAAGTTGGACATCAGGAAGAATTTCTTCACAGAAAGAGTTGTCAAGCCCTGGAATTGACTACACAGGCAGGTGGTGGATGCACCATCCATGGAAGTGTTCAAGAAAAGACTGATTCTGGAACTTAGGGCAATGGTTTAGTGGACAAGGTCAGTCAAAGCTTGGACTCGACGATCTTGGAGGTATTTTCCAACCTAAATGATTCTATGGTTGTATGAATATGGATCAGATAATTTGATATGTGTATTTTTCTCTGAGGCACAACCTGGAATCAGTAAAACAGCTTGAGTTTGTGATGTTTGAATTCACAATTAAAGTTTTTCCTGTTTCAATGGTTAAAAAGATGAGATAGTGCATTTTGTAATCTTCAAACCTTATGAAATTTTGCTTTCAACAGATAAATAAAGCAAATATAAATGCAGAAAAATAGATAATTATCCTTCAATTACTGAAAGATTTTATTTGTAGGCAATAAACATGGGTCTTATTTGGCTCAGAAAATATGACAAAAGTTGGAGGTTTACATATGTCTTCTGCTTTCTTTTGTTGCTGTTGAAGCCAGATAGGAGAACAAATTTCCTCTACTGAAAGCTTTGAAGAATCTTCTTATTTATAACATAAACTGACAAGAAATGTTACATACAGTTTAGATGGACTAGAGGAGGTAGAATTGTATCTTTTGGATTTATTATCTATCTATACAAAGAGTAATCATTTTCACAACAGCTGTGTCAGGTTGATCAATCAATGTAATAATATTTTCTGACTCTGAACCACAAAATTGTAACAGGACATTGTGTAAATGACCTCTAGTCACATACTCTTCAGCCTTTTTTACCCACTCAGACAACAAACCTGAGATTTGTCTCACCTAAATTGACTTATCTCAAGTTGGACATTCAGTCTAACACTGATGTCTAAAATGCCTCAGTAGAAAATAGGAAAATGAAATCCAAGAAACGGAAAGACGCAGTCAGAAAGTAGTATCAACATGAAAAGGTAACTCTTTATTACAGTGAGAGGGAATCTGAATGAGTTAATTAGGCTAGCCTCTTGCTTATTTTGATTAACTTAAGTTTTATGAACTTTTTCCCATTTTCTTTAACACTGGGTTCTGAACAGCAGGCTTAACCACTCTGTGATCTAAGTATCTCTATGCTAGACATCTCCTTGAGTCAAATTTCCCAAATTACATTAATAGAACCAGGAACAGATCTCACGCACTTGATCATGAGCAAAATTGTCCTCAAACAGCTGCTGGAGTTACGTTCTCATATTTTATTGCCATATAATCATATCGCCATTCTATTGGCATTTTGTTTTCATTTTTTGACAAATCAGAATAACGGCGAGTTAGGCCTAATTAACAAGGCAAGCAATCTCTAGTAAAATTGTAAAATTCCCTAATCTTTTCACTTACCAAGATAATGTACCAAGAGGTAATGTACTCATGATAACACTTGCACAGATGTTAATATCTTCAGATATAAGCCAGTAAAAATCCAGCCTACAGAGTCTGGAAAGACAGAGTCAAAGACTGCTACGTTGATGATGTAAAATTATATCTACACCTATTCAGAAAAAAAAAAAAAAAAGGAAAAAAAGGCTATATTTGATATCAGTAGTGAAGGGAAAAGCAGCATATATTTCCAATACATAAAAAGAAAGTTGATATTTCAGGAAAAAAATTATAAAGAATGTCAGATAATAGAAGTAATTCTAGTACTGTAGTATAAACTAGGATAAAGCACATACATTTAAAAGAATATAGATGCCTTTAGAAAATGTAGATCAATTTTGCACCTCTCACAGATTAATTGCCATTGAAAATACCCATGTGGAGTGAAAATCTAAATTTTCTGCCCTGCATTTGACTTATAATTTTCTTAATTGCCTGAAATTTCATTTTTGCTTATGCTTAGAATTGTTCTTGTCTCCTGTTGAGGATGCACAACCCTCAGTTATCTCTGGATGGAATTCATAAATTTCCTAAGAAGATCAATGTGGTAGGACTGAAGTTGTGAAACTTGTAATGTGACAGTGCCTGATAGTTATTGAACCTCTGTTTCAATTGCTTTGCCTTTAAAAAACAGCAGTGAGAGAAAGGTGATGAGGGTAGGCATTGCTCATGTTTTGTATGACAGACTCTTGGCTAAAGAAATCTCTTGGGTATTAGAGTTCAGTATCCTTAATCTAAAGGGTTTCAAACTAAAATCCCTTTTTTTTTTTTTTTTTTCTCTCGAGTAGTATGCCCTGATCACCACATAAGCATAAGGGAGTAAAGCAGGAAGTAAGAGGGAGAAAAGGAAATGGGAATACCCCTTTCACCTCATGTTGAATCTCCATCACTGATTAGTCAGGAAAGCAAGATTCATGAGCCCTGCAAGAGAACAAACACAACCCTTTATCTTTAGAGCTAAGAAATTCATAACTAAGGAGAGGCACCACCACTTGTTCAGGATTGTTAGTTAATTTTGTCACTTTTCACATCTTTGGCCATAAGTTCATGGTAGAGAGAACTCTCCTGTTGTAGTTGTGCCTGTCCATGAAGTCTCTGTCCCTCATTATTACTGGCTAATGCAGTAGAGTTTCCTGAAAGCAGACAGTGATGCTGCAAGTTATCCCACAATTGTACTGGTAACAGGCCTAATATTGGCAGTGCAGAGATAATTGAAATTCACTGCTCTTCAGACCAAAACAGGATCCCTCATTCAGCAATTAGAAAGCAACTTGGTGAATCATATGAGAATTTATTAACTTTCCACAGATATCCTCAGTATTTTCATTTTTTTTAAGAGAAGTAAGTTGAAACAATGGGAATGTAATATTGTAATTAATATTGTAATCCAGCAATGTGCATTTAACATCTTTCCACCTTCCCATCACTGTTGTGAGCAGATGTAGATATTCATCAAATTATCTAAAAGAACCCAGGTTTACCTCACAAGAAATTTTCTCTCACTCTTATATATTTACTTATATTTTCATGTATTTATTATAGGGCCTGTATCCTTACCCCACTGTTTTGTCATGTTTTTCTTTTGTGCAAAAATTAGTGTATGATACAGTTCATTACAAAAGTATCATGGGCAGAGTATGTAGCATATAGCAAATGCAAAGTAAGAGCCTATATTTTCAAGCAATTAAAAGTTTAAGGTCTTTGCAAGTGCCACACAAGCCAGTGTCTTTCATCAGATTATGGCCCAAAACATTAGCAATACTGCCAGAGGAAAGCAACAGACAGTTAAGATGGCAGTCACGTTCTTGGACAAATCAATATTTGGACATTGAATTGACAAATGTTGAACTACTGACTGGACAGGGTTCTCAGGTTAACTCTGAATCAGACTCTTTCTTATCAGTCATCTTGCTCAATTCAAACAATGTGAATTTAGAGCGATAGAGAAAAATAAAATCTTTGATAAGTTCTTTTGCCCACTTTTATTCTTAGTGTAGACAATTCTGGAAGATGAAATTTAGGGGAGAATTCATTAAGTTAAGTGAATAATCCTGAGTACTGCAGGTGTGGGGAATCTCTGATAACTGAGCACATCATTCAAATTAAGTTTAACATAATATACAAAGAATTAGCAATTATATTGGTTGCATTTATTAAAATAATATTGATCTTGAAAAGATCTTAAAAAATCCCAAAAAACCCAGATGCCCATTTCCTGCACTTTATAGTGTATTATAATGCCTTAGATTTTAAAATATGTGTCTGTTTATTCTTTTCAGAAGTAGGCACCGGTACAATATTTCTTTTCAACCATTAATTTGTGTTAGTCTTGCAGATATGCATAATACCATACATGTAATGCGCCAGTCTAAATCAAAAGAGGGTGTTTTGTGAGATCCTGGGGGTCATCTGAGCTTCCACAGTTTTTGCAAGGAGCAATAGGAAAGAAACATTAACCTTAGAAAAGAAAGAGCAATTGACCAGCATATATGGGAATCTCCTGGTTTGCATTTATATTAAAGTTGTTTATATGGATATCAAGTGAAAGCCAGAAGTGTAACATTTGGATTTGGATTTTGAACAAATCAAAATATAGCTATTTAGTTCATCTTGTTATAGGGAACATGGTCAGCTGTTGAGTTTGGATAAAGTTTTGAATATTAGTCCAAAATGTAGTCTAAAACTTATTTGTGGTTATCTCAGAGCGATGATTTTGTTCTGATGATAAATGAATGACATCCCCATGTCCTCATGGATGACCAATCTTTGCAGCATGTGGTTCACCACTTTCCTTATAAAAGAGGAGGCTTTGCAGAGACTAATTTTGAAAGAATTGCATAATATCCAATTTCTTCAACTCAAGAGTTACTCGTGCCTGCAGTGAATCTGAACAATCTAACATACAAGTCCATTGAAATTAAAATTAAGCATCATCCTTCTTTCCTCTCCATTTACCTATTCGCCTTGGGCGCATTCCTGTACAATCCTGCATACTGTCCTGAACAGTTAAATACAAATGTAATTTCTGGAGCTCATCAATGACTTAGGGACTGAACTTCATCTTTGCATTTGTGAAGATTTCTTTGTCTTAAAGAGTGGAATTGTGGAGGATGAAAAATTTAGGAAGTCAGAATTTGAAAAATCAGTTAATGCTTAAGAAAAGCCATAGATACATAATTTATCAAGCAATTCTCAATGTTTGCATTTATAGTTATAAATCAAACTGTGCCAGAGAACATAAATTTTGATAAAGATGGAAACATGGTTATCTATAGTAATATATTTAGAGTCAACCTTGTCACAGTTTTGATCAGTCCAAGTAACTTTCTACATAAATGCTGAGGACAACCAAGATGTTACCACAAATAATGAACTATTCCCAAAAGTCCATATCTGTTCCTAGATGTGGGGTAGGGCAGGTAAATAACAGACTTTAGTTGAACAGACCGGAACATGGTGTGGGGGTTTGCCTCAAGTTCTGTATTGTTTATTATTTTAAGCATAAATACTCTAGAACATCTTCTAAGTCATTCTTTCTCCACAGATTGCTTTGCTACCAGAATTCCAAGTCACTTTGTTAGAAAAAGGGTACTTTTACTTTAATCTAATCTACTGGAAAGCTGTTCACAAAGAATGCCTGCTGTTTTCCTATGCATGTGTTTATACTCTCAATTTATTGTTGAATAGATGATCAAAACACAAGAATGTCAATTTGAAGGTAAGTTCAAAAAACTCCTATTTGATTTAATTCTTATTTGAAGCTGAAATAAATATTCTCATTTTAGAACAGACATAGCTTGATCTAGAAAATACGACACCATGTTTCAATATGATCTGACTGGAAGCTGCCTTTGATCACTTAAACACAAAATTACACGTGTATAGACTATATCAGTTCCCTTGACCCACCAAAAGGTGAAATTACTGCACTAAAATCACTACAAATTATAATTAACTATAACTATTAAATAAATAATGTCAAGATTTAATTATAATTAAATTTTGACTTACATTTCAAAGTATTCTGAACCCATAACATTTAATTTCCATTTCTAAAACACTGCTATAGGAGTGAAAAACAAATTGTATTGTTGCAAGTAATAAAATATTTTTTAACAGAAAAATTTGGCAAGATTTCCTGTTATACCTTCTTTGTAGTTGTATTAAAAGAGAGCTCTAAGGTGCTAATGTTTATTCACAGAGTGTATGTACCACAAAGACTAACTGTACATGTATCTTCTTAATGAAGATCTTAAGCTGTCCAAAGTGTTTTATCTCACTTGTTAAAAGGCTAGTTTTTGCTCAACCATTCTATTTGTCGTCACAGTTTTGGTATTACAGACCTATATTAGAAGCTGGCATAAGTACTTCAAGGTCGTTTCATATCGGGGAATACAGTGCTAATAATAATAATTTTCACTATTAACATCAGAGATTGTAAGCTTATATAAAGGTAAAGTTTTGGTCTGTTGGCAACAAACCATACAAATAATGTTGAAGCCCTTTAAGATCTGCTAAATTGTTGTGGGGTTTGTGGTGGTTTTTTGGTTTGGATTGGTGTGGCCACACAAGGTCAGAGGGACAGACCTGTGGACCACCTCAGAAGATTGATGAGAAGATCCTGATCATCTCTCGGTAAAACGGGGGATAGGCACAGTTTAGTGACCTGAAAATAAAATGAGGCTTATTAATATGAATACAACAAACAGGCAATTTCCACACAAAGGGATGCACCAAAAAAGGCCCAGGGCCAGAGTGAACACAATTTGTATAACATAGGATAGAGGTGGGGTCTGAGGGTGAGGATCCAATAGGAACAAGGGATTAGGAATATGCAAATTATTGCAGGGGGTTTTTAACCAGTAGCAGAATAGGGAGTGGAGAACTTTCTGGTAACATTTACATAAATGTTGCAAGAGATGCTGGGTGTGAACCACCTCTCTCCCTAACCGCGGTGGGCTTTCCCATGGCCTTCTACTTCACTCTCATCAGATTGGGTGGGGGGTTTTGTCTGTCCAAACTTTGAAGAGTTCAGATTTAAAAATTTATATTCTTCATCTGTTTTTCAATAAACCACTTCTCTTTCTCCCACATTTAACCCCAGAACTAATTTTATGCTTATTAACAAGCATGTAAATGCTTTTCAATCAAAGTCTTTAGAAGATTTAGTTAAATAGTTGACTTTTAGTCCTGGAAGTGCTTGCAAGAATATTTTCCAGTAGGCCAATACTCTTCTATTACAAGAACTATCTGCTATTTACGCAATACTAAATTATCTACATGCTCTTTTTTTTTTTTCAGATGGAAGACCTTCTTCCTGTTAACCACTGAGTTGAAAATTGACCAAAATCTGAAAGTCATGTGAATAGTTGATTTTGCATTCAACAAATGAATGTTAATGCTGTGCCTCACATTGTGAGGCACAACATTAGTTAGTATAGGAAATTTTAAGTGGAAAACTTAACATTTTAGAAATTATAAAAGCCAAGGTATACAGAACATTAAGAATGGAAGAAGTTTCTGAACATAAGGAGAGCTGTATGTGCAATGTTTTGAACACATACTAATTAAGTTGTATGAAATTTAATAATGAAATACCAATCTTCATAACAATGAAGGAAATGATAGGAAAATAAAGCATGTCTTCAGTGTCTTCAGGCCAAATTTTTTTTCCAGTTAGTGACAAAATACAGAAATAAGAATAGGTACTCATTCCATGCTTGCAAGTAAATCTTCTGTCTAAATATTGACATTCTCATACGAACTAAGAGTTTGATTCAGTGAGTCCATTACCATGTCAAGACACAAACCATTGGGTTTTCACTTTCCTATGCAGTGTTACACAAATCTCCCACAGGTCCTTCCTATGCCCCTTCTATCAATCAAATATGAAAGTCACAGGTACACCAGGCTGTCTTACATGGCATTGGATACCTTTTATTAGGATGAATCTAACTAAATATCCAAGGAGTTTTACAGGACCTTTATAAGCCATGATCACTGCCACGTGGAAGCTGTAATGAAATTGTGTTGCTTACAATACAGAAATTAACCCACATCACAGAAATGAATCTCACTGGTAGACATTGACTAGAATTAAATTAAATTTGAAAGGTTTAGACTGTATGCACAGAGAGAAAGGTTATCCCTCTTATGCATTCTTAGTTTCACGGTTAAAGATTGAATAAACTTAACAGATATTTTCTGTTGTGTTGAATAGAAAAAAAAGTACTAAAAATAACTGAAATATATGGAAGAAATTTTATGAAAGTCACAATCTAAAGAAGTTCAATGCTGTATTGTGAAAAGTGGCACAAAACATAGAATCTGAAAGACTGGTTATTGCTTTTCAGCGACAACAGAATATGGACACAAAATCCCAATAATTAAAATTGTGTACATGTACCTTTTTTGATGTGGTTATTAAAAAGCCCCAGGACTTAGTAGCCCTCATAATCCTCATGAAGTTGTAGATATTTAGTAGCTCTGGATCTGTAAAAAGTCCAGCACAATTTTGAGAAATAAGGGAAAGACCTCAGAGGACAAAACAGACTCTGGAGATGTATGAAAAGGTAAGTCCAAGGTCAGGAGTCAATGTCAGGAACAGACAATTAAAAATTGATCAGGACTTAAAGTGAAGAGCTAAAAGAGAACTAGGACATAGAGTCATGCAAGTGTTAGACATCAGGAATGAAGCAGAGGAAACAGACACAAATACATAAGCTAGCTTAAACTCTCTAATGGCTGTTAAACATCCTTTCTTTTAAAACAAAGTCAATTTGTCTTATTAGAGGGGATTGATATGAAAGTTTTGAGATCCAGAATCAGAATCAATTAGGCTGGAAAAGACCCCTGAGATCTTCAAATCCAACCCAGGACCTAACATCACCACATCGACCAATTAAGACCATGGCACTAAGTGCCTCATCCAGTCTTTCCTTAAACAGTTCCATGGAAGGTGACTCCACTCCCCTCCCTGGGCAGTTCATTTCAATGTCTAATAGCCCATTTTGTGAAAAATTTCTTCCTAATGTCCAACCTAAACCTCCCCTAATGCGGTTTAAGGCTATGTCCACTTATCATTAGTTGCATGAGACGAGAGACCTACCCCCACCTGGCCACAGCCTCTTTTCAGGCAGTTGTAGTGAGTGATAAGGTCTCTCCTGAGCCTCCTTTTCTCCAGGCTAAAGCTTCTAAAGCAGCTCCCTCAGGTGCTCCTCATAGAACTTGTGCTCCAGACCCTTCACCAGCTCTGTTTCTCTTCTCTGGACCCACTCCAGCACCTCAATTAATTGACGGGGTTCTTCCTGAATTGGGGGGTCCAAAACTGGACAACAGCACTAGAGGTGCAGCCTCACCAGTACAGGGGGAGAGTGACTTCTCTGGTCCTGCTGGCCATTCTGTTGCTGATACAGGACAGGATGCCACTGGCCTTCTTGGCTACCTGGGCACAGGCTGGTTCATATTCAATGACATGTTAAGCAGAACCCCTAGGTGCTTTTCTGCTGGGCAGCTTTACAGATACTCTCTCCCCAACCTGTAGCACTGCATGGGGTTATCCTGGCCAAAGTGCAGAACCTGGCACTTGATCCTATTGAACCTCATACCATTAGCCTCAGCCCATTGATTCAGACTGTACAGATCCCTCTGCAGAGCCTCCCTATCCTCCAGCAGATCGACAGTCCCATGCAACTTGGTGTTTTCTGCAAATTTACTAAGGGTAGACTTCATCCCCTCATCCAGATAAAGGTATTAAATGTGGGAATCATTAAAAGTAAAGGTCTTAGGAAAGTTGTAAAAGCAGGTCTCAGATACAGAAGAAAACAGAAAAACTTAGAGCTGTGCTGTAGATGCTGATTCTGAAAGTAAAAGAGTTACATTAGATACTGAGGAAAGACATTAGACAATAAGCAGTGTCTTCAATCTAGGTCAAGAGAACCCTAGGATAGCAGAAAAATATATCTGTCAAGATACAGAAAGTTTTAAGCTTAACAATGAAGTACTGTGCATTGTATTTTAAGACTTAACATGCAAGCATTGTTTCAAGCAGGCGTACGTGTATTAGCATTGGTTGGCCAAAGCTCATGTCAAGTAAACTTTTGTTTTCTGCTATTGGCTGAAAAACTTTTAAAGTATATTGTAACACAGAACTCAGGGGCTGTTGTCTGGGGTGCGAGCTGTTGTCTCGTCTAAAGAGACTTTTGAAGAAAAAATAAGAAACAGCTCAAGACGCATCCCTCAGCAGTCCTGTCCCATTTGTTGGTTTGTACATGTTTTTATGTACTCTGGCCAGTGCATAATTAAACAGGACTGGGTCCAATTATGATCCCCTGACCTCCATAAAATTATGACTATTTTCTCAGCCACAGATTATGGCCTTTCTCCACACCTGGTGGATACACATATAGGGTAAAATAGGTTGAAAATATTTATTACTGTGGATATTATTATGTTATATAATATTTCTTTTGTATTTTATGTAATACCTGAATCCTAAAGCCAGATTGTTTCAAACTGGAAAATCAAGCATGTGGAGAAGGACAGTAAATAAAGTAGAAGTTAATTTTTCATAATTGAATTCTCTTTCACCAACCTGATCTGAAAGACATATACCAAAAATGGCAACCAGGTCAGATGATGTGGGACAAATAAAAAACAGTAGGACAAAGAGTACATTGAATATTAAAAGTCTAATTCATGTGAAAATATGCAATCAGAAGCACTGTTGTTAAGAAAACCTAATTTGATTATATAAGAAGAAATTAAAATAATTGTTGCATCATTCTAAAGAGGAGTTCTTTAGCAAAAAATATCAAGACTGAACTTTTTCATTAAAATTGCCAACAAGAAAATAACTGAGACATGATATTGAAGAAGAAAGATCCAGGAAGATAGTACCCCTTCCCAGAAAGGTACAAGTTTCCAGACATGTTTAGACTGTGCTTATTCTCTTTTTTTGAAGATATTAGTAGATTATTTGTTTAATGATTTAGATATTTTCTCATTTGTTTTGGAAAGAAATTTCATTCTTTTTCATGTTATACCTTTAGAGGGTACTTCAGTTCTTGAATCCAGATTCAGCTGGCTCCTAAATAATAAGTTTGGGCATCTTGCAATTGCAAAGATCAGCTCATTTCTTTGTATGGTGTATATAAATACTCAGCATTGAGGGTGTTAACTGCTGTGAACCCCATTTCTTCTCTTCTACAAATATCACCCTTTAGATGGTTACCTCATTACTCTGAATTTCACTCTTGGAGGAAATTTCTAAATTTTTGGCAATGCAACCCTATGAATCATAACACTTTAAGGGTGTTTTCTGGATTTCTGCTTTAGAGATACACTCTTAGCATTTGTCTTTGAGAACTCACAAAAATGGATGAAGTACTTAAGACTAAGAACAAAAAACAAAACAAAAAGACAAGGTGCCTGTCTTAAAATGGCAAATAAGTGAAGACAGAAAAGATGTTGACCAGCTGGGTAACAAGAGCTGGAGGCCATGTTACAGCAGCAAAGCTATGATGTGATTGCCATCACATGGTGGGATGACTCACAGAGCTGGAGCACTGCACTGGATGGCTACAAACTCTTCAGAAGAGACAGGAAAGGGAGAAGAGGTGGAGGCGTGGCCCTTTATATTAGAGAGGTTTTTGATGCCATGGGTATTGAAACTAATGATGATGGAGTTGAATGTCTGTGGGTAAGAATTAAGGGGAAGGCCAACAAAGCTGACATCCTACTGGGAGTCTGTTATTGTTCATCCAAACAGGAAGAAGATGTGGACAACTTATTCTAGAAGCAGCTGGAGAATGTTTCAGGATCACCAGGTTCTTGTAGGTGATTTCAAACTGCCAGACATCTGCTGGGAACTTAATACAGCAGAAAAAAGGCAGTCCAGGGAGTTCTTAGAGTGTGTGGAGGGCAACTTTTTGTTGCAGGTGATGAGTGAACCCACTGGGGGAGGAATTATGTTAGACCTGTTTTTTGCAAATAGAGGTGGGCTGGTGTGAGATGTGACGATTGGAGGCTGCTTGGGGCACAGTGATCATGAAATTATAGATTCTCAATATTTGGTGAAATCAGGAGAAGCATCAATAAGACTTTTACATTGGACTTCTGGAGGGCAGACTTTGGCCTAATTAGGAGACTTGTTCATAGAGTTCCTTGGGAAGTAGTCCTTAAAAACGAAGGAGTCCAAGAAATGTGGGTGTGCTTAAAACAAAGGTATTGAGGGCACAGGAGTAGGCTGTCCCTTTGTGCTGAAAGATGAGTCAACGAGGCAAACAAAAAGGGTGGGAAGAAGAATCCAATTAGCCTGACCTGGTAAAGTTATGGAACAGTGTCATGGTTTCAATTTGAAACCGGGCGGAAACACCAATTTTTGTTCTGGTTTGATTTTTTTTGCCAATTTCAAAGTTTTTAACCAAGAGCAAAGCAGGCTTAAGCTTAAAAGTAATAAGACTTTATTAACTAATACTAAAAAAAAAAGAAAAACAACAAGAATGAGGATGGAACCTTCAAAACACTCTTCCTCCCTCCCCACACCTTCTTTTCTCCTAGCTGACAATGTAGAGAAAACAACACTCAGAAATCTGTCAGTTTTTCACCTCTAAAACAGTTTTTTTTTTCAGTTCATTTAGGGAGGGAAGCACTTATCGTTCACTGTGGTCAATTTCCCCACAAGAAAACAGTTCTCTTGTAAATCTATTCTTCATGAACATGCAACCACACGGATCCTTTTGCATTCATGAAACTCCTCCCATGTTCACAGTTGTGTCTCTGGGCCACATCAATGTATGGGGTTTAGAAGTTTAAAGATAAACATGTTCAAAAAAAAGGTTCTCTTTGTCTTTGGGACCACTTTCACCTCCAAGGTACAGAGATTCACTTCTTCAAGGGAAAAGAGTTTTTATCACTTCATCTCTTTGTTCAACTTCTCAGGAAATCAACAGTTCCCTCAACATTTCACTCCTTTGCTCAGATCTACAATTTGAACTCTTTTATCTCCCCCATACTTCTTTTATGGTTTAAAAGTAACATTTCAACATGTTATAATCAGCCACCATAACTTACAAGAGTCTTTTTTAACTCAAAAGCAACTTCCCACACTCCTTCCACTTGGACTTTCACTCTTTCTTGACTGAATTTGATACTTCATGTGGTCTTTACACATCTAAATTCTAATTTCTCTCACTGGAGAGAGGATGGAGGCTTTCCAAGTTCCATCTGTGCACTGATGCACTGAAGGAGTTAACAAGAGACAGCATCTGGCCACGGTAGTCCATGGTGTCATGTTTCAAAGCCCTGATGGAGGGCACTCTCAGAGGGTTCATGCCCAGAAGGCAGAGACAGGAAAGTTGGACAGACTTCTGAAATTCTTTTCCACCCCTCGGTCTCATCAGGTGTTCTGGCACCTTCCCCACACCCCCAGTCTCTCACCAGACGCAGTAAAGGTAAAGTTCAGCTCTGTCCAACAGCAGAGCAAATTCCATGCTGGCAGATGTTCCCAAATCAGCCGAGCCCTGCCTGGCCCCCGTGGCCTCCCCCTGCCCCCCACTCAGCCCAGGGCAGAGAGGGCAGAGGTGTGTGCTCTGACAGCCGGGAGGAGAGAGACCTGCCCGGGCTGCTGCCAAAGGGAATAACAACTAGAAAATGCTTTCCCATTGGAACAATAAAATGCCAATCTCAAACCCAGCCAGCTCACTTCCCTGGGCTGGTCAAACTAGGACAAACAGTTTATACTGAGTGTTATCACATGGAACTTATAAGATATAAGCCAGGGTATCAGGTCCAGGCAGCATAGGTTTAGAGGGGTTGGCTAGGCACGACCTTTTATGGTCTCCAGGTGACCTGACTGGTGGATGTGGGAAGGGCTGTGGATGTTGTCTACCTGGACTTCAGCAAGGCTTTTGACACTGTCTCCCACAGCATCCTGGAAAAGCTGGCTGCCCATGGCTTGGACAGAGCACTCTCTGCTGGGTAAGGGTGGCCAGGCCCAGAGAGTGGTGATGAACAGTGCTGGATCCAGCTGGTGGCCAGCCACCAGCGGTGTCCCTCAGGGGTCTGTGCTGGGGCAAGTCCTGTTCAATATTTTTCTTGATGACATGGATAAGGTTATTAGGTCTTTCGTTAATAAATTTGCAGATGACATTAAGCTGGGAGTGTGTGTTGATCTGTTAGAAGGAAGGAGGGCTCTGCAGAGACACTTAGAATGGTTGGATGGATGGGCAAAGTTCATTAAGATGATGTTTAATAAGTCCAAGTGCTGAGTCTTGCACTTTGGCCACAATAACTCCCTGCAGCATTACAGGCTGGGGTCGATGCAGCTGGATGGTGCCAGATGGTGGCAGAAAGGGATCTGGGGGTGCTCATAGGCAACTGGCTGAACATGAGCCAGCAGTATCCTGGTGATTAAGAAGGCCAGTGACATCCTGTCCTGTATCAGGAATAGTGTGGCCAGCAGGATCAGGAGGTCATTCTGGCCCTACTGGGCACTGGTGAGGGCACACCTTGAGTGCTGTGTCCAGTTCTGGGCCACTCACTTTAGGAAGGACGTAGAGACACTTGAGCATGTCCAGAGAAGGCAACAAGGCTGGTGAGGGGCCAGGAACAATAGCCTTGTGAGGAATGGCTGAGGGAGTTGGGACTGTTCAGCCTGGAGAAAAGGAGACTCAGAGGTGACCTTATAATTCTCTACAAATTCCTGGCAGCTGGGTGTAGTCAGGTGGGTATTGGTCTCTTTCACCAGGCAGCAACTGACAGAACAAGGGGACACAGTCTCAAGCTGCAGCAAGGGAAATATAGGCTGGATATTAGAAAAAAGTTTTTTAAGGAGAGAGTGATATAGTACTGAAATTGTTGGCCTGGGAAGGTGGTGGAGTCACCATCCCTGGATGTGTTTATAAAAGGACAGGATATGGCACTTTGTCCCATGGTTTAGTTGAGGTGTTAGGGCATGGATAGGACTTGATGATCTCAAAGGTCTTTTTCAACCTAGTGATTCTGTGCTTCTGTGGTCAATTTGATTTTGTAGAAAAGTACTATAAAAATAATAAATAAAATGTACTACAATAAAATAACTACCCAGGATAAGCTATAACAAGGAAAGAAATAAAAGCAACATTCTAAGAGCAACTCCTTTCAAACAATCCTCTTTTTAAATTTTTTTTTCCTTACTATGACAAGGTAGCAAACCTTGTAGATAAAGGAGATGCTGTAGATTTTCCATATCTTGATTTTACAAAGGCTTTTTATGTGTTACTATTACTAATGAACCTTGCCAAATTGCTAGGAAATATCGGGTTTTTCAGGAGTCTGCTAAGCAGTTAATGCGACTTATTAATAATGATTTAGACAATGCAATAGGAAGACAGAATTAGAAGTGAAAATTACCCTAAGAAACTGTAAAAGCAGCATGATAAAATAACACGGCATCTTTCAAGTCTATGTCTGAAGTACTACAACTAAGTAGAAATAATCTTCACATATACTGGCTAGGAAGCAACAGATTATATTGCAGTCACAGCAGAAGTTCAGGGAATTTTAATGACTGAATAATATTGTACTTAGTGAAATAAGGAAAATATCCTAATGGACATAATTATGATTTTGTCTCCAACTTTAAGGTCTTAATTCCAGTTGAAAAAGTAACCATTTGAAATGGTCTGGTACAAATCGTTTGGCTTTTTGTTCCACTGAAAAAGGGTGATGATCTCCCTGTTTTATAGTCACCAAAGCCATATCAAAGATAGTATAGATCCTCTCATATGGCACTAAACATTTATATTTAGGAAACTGAACCAATGCCCAGTTATTGACATATAAACTACATGTTTACATGTAGTCAAGGGAGATGCAGCCAACATGGCCATGGCCAGGGGAGTCTATAGGGATTTGATCCTTTTATATAAGGATAGGTTTGAGTTGCCACATGTGGTGTCTCAAAGGCTTGAGAAATCTGTATGGGCAGAGCAGATTTAATACAAGGACGTAGAGAAGACCTGTGCCATCCTGAAACCACAATACTTGGATCAGAGAGAGTGTCCCAAAGCATTTCAAATGAATGAACATCTGTGTAATTCTTTATCTTAAATTTTTATTCCACTGTTACACTTTAGAGTAGACTAAATCACTGCTGTTGGTTGTTTAAGCCATATAGTCAGTTACTCTACAGGATGTTATCAGATATGTGTCAGGTGTGTAGACACAGAAAATAATTTAGGTGTCTATAGCATGAATATCTCATCCAGAGTCATGAGGGCACTAAGAGGCCTGACAGTCCCTGACAGTCCCCCTGGGTTCTTCCCACTTTGCCAATGGCCTGCCCAGTTCCCTGGCATCTCTCCGCCTCTGCCCCAGTGACACCACAGCAGGGCCAGTCTCCAGCTCCCCACAACCCTGCCCTGCCCAGCCATGGGTCACACCAAGCTGACACCACCTCTGGGTCTGCCTGCTGACCTTGTCTCAGCCTGTGCCCAGCCTGATGTCTGGGGCTTCCCAGTGCCCCCCAGCTGCCCTGCTCTTGGCTCGTGGATAGGATTGATCCTGGCAGCCAGATCCTGAGGAGTCCCCCAGCTCCCAGGCTCTAGGCCATGCAGCCTCCTCATAGTCAGTCCTACTATAGTGCTATTATCCTGCTGTGATGTTCTTGCTGAGCATAAACTACAGTATAACAAAGGTTATCGTCTTCAGTGTAAGAATAACCAGAGAAAATTAATTGATAGTATTCAATATGATATAATAGCCTCCTCTTCCTTAAATTTAGTGAATGTATCTTAAATCCTTCTGGTTTTCATTAGTTATTCCATAGTTCCTGATGACAATTAGTGTAAAAAAAAATGAAAATAAATTAATAGGATACAATGTAGAAAACGACACCCAAATTAATAGGAAAAAAAAAAAAAAAAGGAAAAGAAAATGTCCTGGAGATGGCAAAGAAGTCCTTAATGTAACTCATGGAGACCAGTAAGCTTACACAGGATTTGTTCTTCATTAATGGGATGTTAGAAGAAAGAAAGATCACCCTAAATAATTTGTTTTGGGTCAAATACATAACACACAGAAGATGCTGATAATTGTTTCAGTTCTCACTATTCCCAGTACTAACTTTACCCACTGGGATTTAACTTTTTGGATCTGATGGAATTGCTTCTACACTGAAGCTTAGTAAACCAGTAATTCTGAACTGACTCCTACCCCATTATAGCTATGAAAGAGAGGGAGGTGCCATGAATATTTTGTCCTGGCAGCTTCACTACACCTAAATTAAGAAGCAGCTTTACCAGCTAGTGAGTTGTTGAGGGGAAGTATGAAAGTATTAGCATCTGCCCATTTTTAGACTTTTTATTGGAGATGTCCTTAAAGTGCCTTTAATTTGCCTTAAAGCTCAAATCCTAATGTCAGATTTGCTGCAATATTAATTAAGGCTTCACTCAGGCTTTTTAAACTAATTAGATAAATTATAATTACTCCAAAATATATAGCAGTCTTGTATTCATGATACAAATTTTGTTCAAAACCTTTACATTTCCCAGCAAATCATTTTAGACTGCTAACTAAAGAATGAAAGGTTGGCAGACTCCAGCCTAAACGTTATTCTTTTATCTTGCCTGCTACATCTTCTTCCTCTTCACATATGCGCAGATGAATTTATAAAAAATACATTGCAAACATGAATTATAAAGTCCCAGAACATATGGCAGCCCATAAAGAAGAATACCTCCATAAAGGCTTTGCTGAAAATGAAAGATTTGTATTTTCCAGAACAAAAAAAAACCATGATCGCCAGCAAGCCTACAACCAGTGCTAGTGGTCCATGTCCTCTGCTAAAGGTGCAAGAGCACTCCTTGTTTGATACAGTGCCACGTGGGCTGTGGTGATGGTTATGAAAGCAAAACAATGTGCACCACATTCCAAAACTGGCTCTGATATAGGCACTCTTAAGGCAGATATAAATCCTTTGACATATAATGGAAACTAAAGCACCTCATGGCTCCCTGCTTATTCATCACCTTTCAGACCTCACCTACTTGTGAAAAGCAGGTACTATCTGAAGTCAATTTAAATTTACAGGGGAGGAAATTACAGGGAGCTGCCATGAAAGAAATGAATTATTAGTGCCTGGAAGAATACTAGACTCACTTAGTCAAGGAGGTGAATTTTTCCAGTGTGTGAGATGGATATATAAAACAACAAGAATGATCACTATGCATCTAAATCAGCATAATTTGCATACTCAGAATTGAGTCTGGAAAGGGGCTGAGATTTAACCACCTGAAGTCCTTTTTTAGTGTCTTAATGATATAAATGCGTTAATAGACAAAAACTTTTGGTGCAAGTCAAATATCTTGGAGACGTGAATTGACTCCTATTTTGAACTACTATCAGATTACCCAAAAAGTAATGGCAAACTGTAAAGGATTTGAGAAATAAGGGAAAAATATTGAAAATGTAACTGATTTGGCAATTTTCTTTATATCTACAGTCAAATTCTCTGTAGTTGGGCCTCCAGTATTATGTCTTCTCTGTCAAATTGTACACAGTATAATTGGGAATCATTCAAATAACCTGTTGTAGTTTCAAACATTCTTGCACTTTGTAGGCTGTTTCACGCTGATCTTCTCACTAATTTTTAAAGATTAAATAATTCCTTAACTCGTTCACAGGCATGTCTTGTATGTTAGTCAATAAACTTCTGTTTTGTCCCCTTTTTTCAGTAGATGTTGAAGAACATTAATATATCCCAGATAATAAGTTTTAAGGGAGTATTTTTCCTTACTCAATTTTAATATAATTAAAAAATTTACTTCAGGGTTAGATGTTACTAAGACTGTATTCCTTTTTCTGCTGCACGAGCTACATATTTATACAAAGTAAACATTGTGTGCAATATAATACAGATGTGAGATATGCAGTGCTATCAATTTCCTAGTCAGATCTTACTAGTTTTGTACATCCTGATAATATGGCATTTTTACAAGGTATTACTACCTTGTATTTATTCAAATTAATTTCTTTACTCTGAGGGAACCTCTTATGACAGGGTATAATCAATCAATCATGCTCTGTTTGTAGTAATTCAGCATGACAAGTCATACTTGCACATTTAAGTGACCAGATTAATTCTGAATGTTTAGACATGTGGTATTGCTGCATCTTTGAAGCTCCTTAGTGCCACTGCTATTCTTGGCTCATAGTGACAGTAAAATCAAATTTATCTATCTTTATCCAAAAATGGTGATGGACTAAGAAAATAGTTTAAAAAAATACATCTGGTACTAAACACAACTTGCCTCTAAATACAGCATTGATGGGAGAAATCTAACTTATGTAAACTGTGAGAAATATCCATCTTGTTTAGTAATAATAAATGTGCCTACCTTGAATTAGACAGGGCATTTTATCTGACTACATTTCAAGTAAAGAATGAGTCTAAGCTTAAATTCAATAAGACATGTTCTGAGGTGAATATCATCCTAGAGGAATAAGTTTTTAAGTGTCAAAAATAATTTGGCACCCAAAAATTCAGGGCTTCCAGTGGTGAACTAAAACATGAGGAACTTTAAAAACACTGGTGGAGACAATTAGACAATACATAACTTTTGGTGATTGTTTCTTCTATAATTTTTGCATTTTGAAAGCTCATGGCTGTATATCCAGACTAATTATAGGGTCTCTGGCAGATATTGTTCCCAAATGTAGCTTAGAAATAATCATTCCAATTATATTAGGTCATAAGATATTTATACAGCAATCTATTTAGCAGATTGGTACAACACAAAATTTTCATGTTCAGAAAAATGCTTTGAAAATCTTTTCTAAGTTCTTATATCGCTAAATTTCTTAAACATTAAACATTAAATTTCCTACAATAAAGATTTATCTCTTCAAGGATTTTCTAAATTACATCATTTTCCTGGTTTTATTGTTGGGCTAATGCACAGGTGAAACTATTGTTTGATGACATTATAAACTATTGTAAGTTATAAAACGATAAACTAAACTATATTATCAACATCATATCTCTAAAGAGAATATGTATTATTGTCATGCTGATAATTATGGACTGCAAATGTAATTGAAATAAAGGGATTTTCTGACCTTATGAGATTTACTTGTAGAAATTTCATATAATGCTAGAAAAAAAGATGACTGGACTCTGGCATACACAATTTTATTCAAAATAACAGGTATCTAACCAAATTATTTGATTGCCTGAATGGCAAAAATGTAAATGCACTTATCTATGAAATGCAGGTTTAAACAAATTTGCCAAGGGCTAAAAAATAGACTCCTTTAAATGTATAAATTAATAATTTGGACTCTCTCAAAAAAATTTTTAGATTTACACAGATGGCTTTTCCATTGATGCCTTGTGATAAGTGGATGTGAAAGTTCTAATGGAACTAAACATTACTATTGATTAACAAAAAGCATCTGTGCTCCTGACATAAATACCACAATCAAGCACTAAAACAATAACCATGGAGAAACACTTCTGATCTTAAAGCTCTTTAGTGGAGAATAACAATTTAATAGGATTTGAGAATAACTGTTTGGGAAAATGACAGAGATAAACCACTGATTTTTTTCCACCATAATTAACTTTGCAAAGAACTTTTAATTTCTGGAACTTTACAGGTAATTTTAGTTGGCATCATACCCTTCCATCTATAAAACTGAATGTAGAGTTTCCACTTTTCTCCACTACATGCATATGTCATTAATTTAAGAATTAGCCAATAAGATTGCTTAAGGCAAACCAGATAGCAGCTTAAGTGCAGTAATAGTATTCTATATTAGTGAATGTTTACAAGTTTAACTGAGGCAAATATAATAAAAGATGTTATTTTATCTTTGAGAGAGTTGAAGAGACCTGGATCAACTTTTTTTTTTTTTTTTTTCTCAGCTATTCTTCAGCAATATGTATAATAAAAACTGTTATGCAGTGGTCACAGTCATCCAGTTATGTTTCAGCCTTAGACTATATATCAAGCTTAAACAAGATTAATTCAAACTAAAAAAATATATGTTTTTAAAGTGCTAGCTTAATTAGGTATTTAAATAAATAAATAACCAAGAGATGTCTTGGAGGTTTTGCATTAGAATTAATTGCATTTTGAAAGCATTTGTTTTTGTTTTTAGAGATCAAGTCTGAAATTATATAAAATAAAATATACACAAATAAAGACTAGAACTTGTTTATAGTCAAACACTCAATTGTATATTATTTTATTCTAATATTTTTTTATTCTTTTATTTGTTTGGGGGGTTTTTATGTAAGTTATGTAGTGTTTTCCTTTCTTTTGCAAGTTCTTGTTCAGGTGCTTCAGCTCAATAATATCCACCTCTGACCTGAAGAGAAACTATTCAAACTGGAAATTCTGAAGTAATATTTGATCAACTAAGTAATCATGAAAAACTTTTTTAAATAATCAGAGCCTGTTTTACTGTACTATTACTTTTAAACCTTACTGGAATATGAGCTCCTGCATTTGTTCTCCTAAGTTTTTTCATGCTGGTTATGAGATGTATTGTAGTCTATTTTTAGCATGAATCTGAACTTAGAAGGCCTTGTTTCAAATTTTAGGGAGAATACATCATTTTCACTTACTAGCATATGTGAGCAAAATATTTCATGCTTCTTTCCAGCTGATA
Organism: Sitta europaea; assembly: GCA_013400255.1. Lineage (NCBI taxonomy): Eukaryota > Metazoa > Chordata > Aves > Passeriformes > Sittidae > Sitta > Sitta europaea. Next base: position 408,731 of record VXBS01008726.1, read on the forward strand.
GAAAGAGGTTTTTCATCATGTCTTCTGTACAAAATTGTTATGGTGTGATCATCCCTCCTTTCTCCACCCCTGCCAATCACTGTATCACTCCTGGAATCCCAGAAGGGTGTCGGTGATTGGCAGGTTCAAGAAGATGCTCTTTCCCCTGGATAAAAGGACGAGCAACCACGCGGTCGGGAGTTCGGTTGGTGTTGTTAGGAAGTTCAGAGGCCCTGCCGGCTAGAATAAATGTTCTGAACTGAACCCTCCATCAGAACCGACTCCTTTCCTTCACCATTGCCTTAAAGCTTCTCCTGCAGAGGAAAACCTGGAGCGAGCATCCACAAGGAAGCTCATCCCGCCATTCCCTGAGCCCCGGTGTACCCGGACTTGTCTCTGCGGTCCCAGCTGTATCACCAGCTAGACAACAGTAGCTCTGGGGTGAAACACCACAGCAGCTGCTGTGTGGCTCAGTAGGGAGGTCCGGACAAGCCGGGGAACATCTCAACAGCAATATTGGACTCTCCAATAAAAATGAAGCAGTGAGTAAGCAAGTATAGAGGGGAAAGGCTGACAGAAATACAGATTGAAGAAATATAATCAAAGCAGGAGAGTGAAGCTCAATTTATCCTTTTGATTTCAGATTTTTTTTTTAAAAAAATATTGTCCCATAACACTTTTTCTTAATGTTTTTTTCATGGAGTAAAAGAAGCAATTTTTCTTTTTGGTCAAAACAATCAGAGATGTAACAGAATGTAGCAATGGTACTGGGTAACAGGTATCTGAACTGAGAACGTCTTGGATGTAAAAAAGGATAAATATAGAGATCTTTGTGTTAAGTTTGAATCTAAGTACACAAATTAAAGTGTGTGATATGTCAGATGCAATGAATTCCAAGGTCTATGTAATTCATTGTGGGTTTCAGTGTTCCTTCTCCAGCTGACCAAGACTGGTGTTAATGTGCTCCAATAAGAATGTTTTCTTTGCTGGATAACTAAAGAAGGATGAAAGATTATTTTTTTTTTTTTAAATGTATCACAGATAAACTGTTAGTCTTCTCTGAAGGAATAGTCAATCTTGAGAATGAAATTAACAGTTTACCTTATGTTCCTAAGGTGTTAATTTTACACCACCTACTTTTTTCTCACAGAGACACATTGCATGCAGAAAATTCATCTAAGTATTCTCAGCCCAAACACAAAACTCTACTTAACAAATATGATTGATGAATGAAAACAAGCTAGAAAGCACATATTTTAGTTGCTTGCAAGAGCTCCCTCTAAAATGAAGTGCATCATTGAACTAGAAAGAATATAGTTTATCCTGTGGCCAAAGAAAGAGCCTGTTGTTTGTTCAGACAAAGGACTTCATAAAATTAGGTATTACAGCACCATCTGGTGACTCCTATTTAATATCTTATGAATAAGTGCAATATCCACTTCGTGGTAGTAATTTTCTTTAATTGAAATAAATATAATATTTTCTTGGTGGTATTAAATAATAAGTAATACTATTATTAGAAACTCATTATTCTATTCTGATATAGAAGCATGCCTATTATTATAAGACCTGATTACTCTTACCCCTATCTTTATCCTATGTGTTGGCTCTTTGGAGCAGACACTAACCATTAGTCTATAAAAATGGACAGTGAGCCCTGAAACAGAATTCTAAGGAAAAATAATGTAAAAGCGAACAGATTTTTTTTGTTTAGAAAGACAGGGTAGTGCTACAAATTTTTAAAGACAAGTTTAATATGTATTCTTTTAGTAGCTAGAATAAAATGCACCTAAATTATGACACAAAATCCTTTCTTAATGATAGTTTTCATCAATTTTTAGCAGAAAGGTTACCAGTTATATTAAGGAGTAATGAACGCAATGTGAACTAAGGTCAGACTTTAAAGTAGCAACTGCATTTTACCAGATCTTAGGAAAACCATCATTGGAAGAAATATTTTAGTCAGGACACATTTTCCCTTTTAAGGAAAGCTCCTAGTTTGGCTCCCATTGGGAAAAAAAAAAAAAAAAAAAGAGTCATTATCCAAAGGTAAGCATAGGAAAAATGATGCTATAGTATCATAGTAAAAATGATCATATGTGAAAACATAATATCTCCAAGAAGGAACATTACAGTGAAATCTCGGATGGTTTTATATAACTTTGTGTCCTCAGAGTTCAATACAGACCAAAAGTGATGGAATTATCTGTACTTCTTATTATGTTTCTAATGGTAAATTACTCTATGAAAGCTAATATATGTAAGAAAAAAAACATTTAAAACATTTATCTTTTTATCAATCAGAAGTCTGCAATGCTTTTTCTTAGATAGTAGTCTCAGTAGTAGAAGAAATCATTTTGAATAAGGTACTGTAGATTTTGCAGAAGCAGAACAATATTTTCAGGGTGGTAGAAACTGAAGGAGAGTTCCTGGAACAGAAACGATGTCTCTCCAATCTAAGAAATTGTGACATTTTGGACTTGAACTAATTTTAGAGGAATGTCAATTTGTTAAGCCTGATACATTTTGTTGATGTTAGCAAGGCAGACACATTTAGTTTTTCAGGAAATTTATGTACTGCAAGGACTTAGAGACAGTAAAAGGGAGAGGCATAGAGATTTGGGATTTTCCAGCTTTTAGAAAAGAGAGCTCAAGGGAATTTTATCCATGTGCATAAATTTCTGACAGGCAAAAGTAAAGAAGACAGAGTCTTCTCAGTGGTACCAAGGGACAGAACAAGTGTCAAGAGACACAAACTGAAATACAAGAAAATTCATTTCATCATAAGAGAATTATTTTTTTCTATGATTTGGTCTAACACTAGAGTAAGTGTCCCAGGAAGACTGTGGAATATATCACTGGAGATATTCAAAACTCAACAGGGTAAGGCCCTCACACTGAGAAAGATAGATTAATTAGTCAGTTTCCAGAGGTCTCTGCAAGGCTCATCCACACTATGATTCTGTCATAATTCATAAAACATGTACAAAAAGAAAGGTTGCAAAGACCCTTGAATTTCACATTACTTCCTGAAACTAAAAAAAAAATCAACATTCCTTAGGATAACTCCTAGTATGTCCTAATGTTCTTTAATGGATAGCACTTATTTTAACCCTTCTATGCTGTCTCAGATGCCAGATTTCCCTTAAACAAATTATCCCTTTGAAGTTTTAGTGGGTAAATATTGTTAGATGCCCACTCCAAGAAAGTTGTTCACCCACTTGAGTTCAAAGATACTTATTAGTTTGCTTGTTTCTTCTACTTTGAAAATACTCCTGCTGCCTTTTACATGCTCAATTAAAATAAATTCCTACATCATCTTTATATCCAAATTCATATACTCTTCTATATTGTCAATTTCAAATCTTCAGCTGAATCCACATCTGGGAGAGATTTTTAAGACAAATATACCAGGATAGAACAATTTCATCCGTATGGAACATTATCATTTTATGATAACATTTCAAGGTTGCCAGTTAGTAAAGGACTGGACAGCAAAAAAAGGACATCGCCTGTTCTATTATTTTAGTGGTTTTTATTATGGAAAAGTTTTTATTTTAGTAGTGTCAAAAATCCTTTAAACAGGGTATTATTATTTCAGTCTTTGGGATTTTTGGGGGGATGGGGTGCTTTGGGTTTTTTTATGTGTTTTTCTGTTTTGGATTTTTTTACCTTTCTTTAGTTTATTTTGGTTTGATTTTATCTGTATAAATAATCAAGGAATCACTCAGTCTGAAAGGAATCTCAGCTGATCAGTCAGTTTTACCTCCTGCTCAGAAAAAGTCAATGCTGAATTCAGACCAGGTTATGCAAAGCTCTTCTACCATCTTGAAGACTTCGAAGAACAGAGACTTTACAGCCTCTCTGGGCAATCTGTATGCTTAATTATCCTCATAGTGTTTTATTTTCTTTATATCTATTCAGAACCACACTTGTTTGAATTTGCTTCTTTGTGCTGTTGTGCACAAAAGACTCTGGCTTTGTGTTCCCAGCTACCTACTTGCAAGTATTTTAGGTATGCTGCTAGGCATGAACTCAACTCTCTTGTTTAGGCGGAACAAGCATGATTTGTTCTGTTGATCCTCACAGAATGTGCAGTTCTAGTAATCTGTATATGCTTTAAAGTTGTTCAGTGGTCTTCACAGCAAGAAAAAGGAATTGTGATACTAGTACTGGATAACATTTTTTCTTAGCATTCCAGTGTAGTGATAAACTTTTGAGGGGGAAAGAAACTAAGATTTTGAGGGGAAAGAAACTAAGATTTTAACAGTGTTGTAATAGTAACATCTATTTCCTTTTTCCTTTACCATCTACTATACCCACTTGTACTTTGTTTTCTTCAGAACTTTTTTCAAACTGTCTTCACAGGAGAGGTGTTCCAGCCTTCTGGTCATCTTGATGGCCTTCCTTTGAACACTCCCCAACAAGTTTATATCCTTAAACTATTGAATACTGTAACAAGGCCTTGTTCATTGGTCCTCAAGGTAAGTGATGCGACACAGCCTGTGTTCACATGACCAAAACTTTCTATTTTCTTCAGAAAGAGTGTTTTATCCCTAAAGTCCCCTTAAATATTCCCTCTGCTGTGTTATCTCCCAGATCATGAATAGGAATAGACAGGAGAAATCTGTTTTTCACTAACTGTAACCAATCTAGGAAGCA
>VXBS01008726.1:414941-441025 GCA_013400255.1 Sitta europaea
AAAAAAAAAAAGTTAATTACATTGATGTCTTGCAGTTTAAAGATTTATTTGCCTTATAGATAAAAGATTTATAAAGTAAATGTAGCATTCAAAACAGTCAACTCTTTTATTTTTTTTTAGGATCCTTATTGAGCTGGGATAGAAAGTCTTATAGTTGATTGAACTTTGTTTACTCAATAAGTAGCAGATACTATTGTTTAGCTACTGAAAGTGATATAATTAACAGCTTCTGTTAACTCGAAGAGATTCTAGACATGTCAGCATCACATCTGATACTAAATGTGTTGCTGAATCACTTTTAAAACTGCACCTCAGAGATTAGTTACTGGCAATAACTGTTTCAAATATAAGAGGGGAAAATATTTTTTTGCCTTATTTAGAAAAGACAGGAATGCTAAATAATTCACACATTCTTTCTGCAAAACCTTGGTCAGAGAAAATATAGTTGGTGTAGGATATAAAGATCTTATCTGTGAAAACTAAGTTCCCTGAAGTCACTAATCACCCTAAACAAGTGATGAAATGAGAGCCAGGAGTTCATACCCAGGTTCATAAAGTTTAGACAGATTAGTATGAACTGAAATAATTGATTTCTAAAAACAATGTGATATGCTTTTTTTAAATGCAGTAGTTAAACATCTACACTAAACTAAATGTAATTAATGATGCTTGTGTCTCTGGTTAGAGGGGAAAGGACATAAGGTACATTCTTGTGACCAGTCATTTGTAAGGTTAGAAAGTAGGTGTGGTTAATTTTATAGGCAATATGATTTTCTCAGTTCTTTCCAATGGAGAAATCTAATTTCCACTATAAATTGCATCCCAGAGATGAATTTTCATGCCAATTATGCCAGTAGAGAGAGACATGACTCTCTCCTAAGGTAGAAGACCATTGACACCTGACATAGTTTGAATGAAAATTTTTCTGGAGGGATATATTTTTCCTCCTCAGCAACAAAGTTATTACCATATACATTAGACACCTGGCTAAACTGGCCCCTAACATTTAAGTGGCTAAAATGAAGTGAGATGATGTTCATAACCATGATTATGGTCCTGTGTATGTCGCCTACAGGGAAAAAAGTCTGATTATTGAATTCTTAATATGGGTTTCTCTATGAGAAATATATCAAGCAGATGCAACAATGAGGAAAAAGAAATGAATGAAGGTAAAGTGCCTATGTATCTATTTCCTAGGAGTTCCTTCAAGCTAATGTTAGGCATATGAACTTATTTTTATAATCAAATATATGTAGGGCAAGCTGTGGAATAGAAAAGAGAATCTGTAGGACAAAACCTAATAATAATATGTTTCCTTTTCTCTCGACATTGCACAAAGTACAAATTTTTGTTGCCCATTTCATAACGCAGTAAATGTGATAGCATGGTTGTTCATACTGAGTAAAATAACATGATGTAGTGCAGATGGGTCCCTCTCTTGACCAAATATGCTTTGCCTCTTACATGAATCCAATATATATCCCCTGTGTCATCAGAGAATCACTGTGAAATCTTTTTTCTAGGTTGGTTTTGATATGTGCATTTCTCTTTTGTGATCAGTGAGATTGCCTTAGCTCATTATTATTAAAACGGTGGTTAAAACTGATAGAGAACTTTCTAGCTTTTCTTGGGGCTTATCTTTTTATTCCAAAATCTGAATTGCAACTAATAACCAGTGAAATTAATAACATTCCCATCCTTTCATTAATTGCTTCAAAAGCTGTACCCTTTATAAATTAGGAACAAAGCTATCATTGTATGCTGTGGAAAAGAACATAAGTACTTGAACTCTGTCATTCTTGTGCCACTCAGGCCAGCATCCTATCTTAGGGAAAGATCCAATCAGCACAGAAAGGGAAGCTTTCTGACTGACTCTGGGACAGATCATTAGAATAATACATGCAGGCCACAAGACAAAGAGTCAAAGATGGGAACAACATTGTGTGAAGCAGGGAGAGAAAAAGAGACTAGCTCCTGGGAAAGAAAGGGGAAGTAAATGAAAAGCAAAGATTAGAAACAGTCTGATAAATAAATGTAAAGAAAAAGAGAAAAGGGGTAGAGGGAAAGGGTAAGTGGAAAGGGAAGGGACCACCCAATGATACTTAGTAGAAGCTGTTATTAAAAGGCTTAAACAAGAACCTGCAGAAGGGGAGGGAGGAAGGAAGGAGACAGGCAGACAGACATAATTAAGCAGTTGTTTTGATGACTGGATGGATACCCAAAGAATAAATATGGGAATGGAAGTCACTAAAAAAAGCAAATGAAGGAAGGTAGGAGAGAGAGATTATATGGAGAAGAAATCATTAAGAATAAGAACTGCTTGAATAAAGAAAACAAGATAGGAGCTTCTGGGGCAGTTTTAGAATAAATGGGAACTACTAAAAAATGATAGTAGTAGTTAAGGCAAGAGACATCAACTTGAATTTATACAGGGAGGGTATGGTAGAGCTCTTCATATTAGGAGGATGAAGTTAGAATTAAAATTTAGATGATAAAACTAGAGTTTTGAGAAACAGGCAGAGCAATTTAGATAGGCATATCTGAAGAAAATAGGAAAACAGAACTTGTCTTGCTAAAATATGATTCCCTCCAATGTTTGATGGGGAATGCAAATGACAGCAAATACCTGTGAAATCTGCTGCTGGTGATCTCCCTTGTGAGTGTTGGTTTAGAGAGCACATTCTTGGTATTCAATCAGCTTAAGTGGCAGAGTGTGAGACATTTTTGACTGTAGTACCAAAGTACACAATTTATAGCAAAGATTTTAATTAGCCTCTTAATAAAAAAGGGTGTTACATATCAAAAATTCATGTTCAGAGACTATTAATGGTCAAAAATTAAGCAGTAAAATGACAAATACATATTATGAAAATAATAGAAGGTTGTTCAGAAAAACCTTGATTTTCGTTCCATGTCCCTATGCAGAGTTTAATCATGCTTTTGGCAGGAATTTTATTCCATTTACTGTGGAGAGAATATGCTTGCATTACAGCCAGGGTAATAAGGTGATGAAGGAATAGCTAAACCTTCTACAAAATTATCTGACGGTGTGATAAGCTATGTAAGCAAAAAATTTTCAAGAGGAGAAAAAAGGGTTCTGTGGTTAAGGTGTTTGATTTGTGTGGCAAACCAGCATATTTTACATATTTTGTTTTCAGCTTACTGTGACTTTAAAACATGTTATTTTGGAGCTTAATTTTGGTTTCGGTTTTCAGTTTGTTTGTTTGGGTTTTTTTAATCAGTGTACACTTTGACACCCTAGAGTCTGATTTGCACCTATAGTAAGTATTCCCAGTTGCAACTGAAGTCATTACCTCTGTGCTATGTACACAAAATCCTTTAGGAAAATGATTTCCCTTTAAATCCAGACTTACATGAATAGAGTCTGACACCAAATATCAGTGCACCTTTTCAGTCTCCACCTAAATTCCTCAATTAAGACAGTCTCTCCCTCACTATGGAGCATATGGAGATAAATTAATTCTTGAATCATTCAGATTCCAGAGGCATAAGCATTATAGGAAAGTCCATGACAATGATACTTAAATATAACAAACCTATCTTTGAAAGGAAGTTTGAATATTTTACTATAAATACATGACTACAACATTTATTAATGAAGAGAAAAAATACTGAATTTCTGTCCATTTGAAAATTACTATCCATTCACTGTATGAAGTATCTGAGACAAAAATAAATTAATAGAATGATTTTAACAGCTGCATTAGTTTGATCAAAAAGGATAAAATTATGGTTTAGCATGTAGGTTTGATTTCTGAGGGTTCGGGCTTTCCGTCTCAATATTGCTTATTTGTTACAATTTGTTTCATTAAATGCTTCTAAAATGCTTTTCCTTTCATAAGTTTTCCAGGAAATTCACCTTTTGTCCTTATTATTTTTAAATTACAAGAGCTGTTATGTATTTCTTGCTTACTGCGTAAAGTCCTTTTCCTCAAATTATCCCAAAATATTACCTTTCCTCATTTTCTGATTGAGAAAGACTTGAAGTTAGTATTGCTATAACCAGAAATTTTACAAGTTTTAAACTTGAGATAATGGCAAAATCTAATCTAACATTGTAATTTTTTTCACTCCTAGAGGTAATCCAGAAGTGATCCTTGCTTGGCTTCTGTTGTTCTGTTTATTTCTAGTTGTTTTCCCTTATAGAGAAAAATTTTATTTTTTTTTAAAGAAAGAAAACTTCAAGTAAATACCGGAAATACTAGAAGACTTTTCTGTGGAAAGGGTATTTTCAAAACAACTTGCAAGCATTTTTTTGCTAGAAGAAAGTTGCATTTTTTCCTAGATGCAATCTCAAAGCCATATTTTAAATAGTAACAGCAAAAATATCCCTTCATGTATATACAGTAAGCAAAAATATTGCATCAATCTTTTTACTGTATTTGGCAAAATCTTCTCACTAACACAGATGATAGCACTGTTACACTAGCAATAATGCAATTTTAAAAAGTATCTGTTGTTTAATTTCATTTTACATTTGGTTGTTTTTTATGTAAGTTGCATTCCCCTAAGAAAGCAATAAATTTTATGTAGTAATATAACAGCTTATGCAAACACAGCATTTTACATTCATATCTATCATACAAACAGCTGTGAATATTTATATTGGTGTTAATTAAGTCTGTGATGGTATTAATTTAGATAAGGAAAGCTGACCAAATCTCAAAGTGCTACGGGATTTTTAACATATGTCTGAAAAACATAATCAGAGACTTGCAAATGAAAATGTGGTGTAAGATCTCACTGTAAAGATAGCACCTCTGTGACGTCCGACCACTGAACCTCACTGCCAGTCATCTGCAGTATCATCGTGGCTATCAGCTGATACAATATGAAACAAAACCATCTTGTTCAGAGAGATGAAGATTAACTACTAAGTCAAACTGACACTCTGAACAAGGAGATAGCTGGTGCAACCTCACCACAAAGTGCATTAGAGAGGTAAAAAACCTCATTATTCAACAGATTAAATCCGGTGGAGAGGGTTGTTCAGAGTATAAGTCTCCTCAATTGGAAATGTACAGCTCAAACTTCCAGTAGGAAATTGCAATACCAAAAATTTTAATGGACTTCACAAAAATGAAATTAGGTATATCATATTATAGATCAGATCCAGAAAATTGGGAAGGTTTTGGAGATAATCAGTGCAGGTATTTATTCACCCATTTAAAAAAGCCAATACCAGATCTTCAGAAACATTTAGCTTTTCTATGCAACTGTGGTATCCAGCTTCCGTTTCTGTAAATTTCCCTCATCCTTTCTAAGTGTGGAAATCTTCCAGTGTTTCTGGAATTTTTCCACAGTTTCTGTGGATTTTACATATATTTTTACATATTTTGATGTCTGAGTGTATGATGGCAGCCTACAAAACACTGAGCAAGGATGATCCTATATATTCCAGTCAGTGAGTTGTACTGTAGCAAGATTTATACACTGATTATGTTCGTAAAGCTACAGTCTGACCAACTCTGATAAAATGTATCCCTTTCAGGAGAGTATATAATTCCTGAGTGGTCTGGATTGCATCTTGCTTCAATTAGTTCTGGGGATTTTTTTTCAAATCCTTGGCACAGGTATCCAGCCAGGATATGGAACTTTGGTCTTTCCTTACCGTTTTGGCTCTGACTTCAGATTCACTATCAACACTGCAGTGGTAGAAAGGCAGGAGGTGAGCTCAGACGCTGGACACTTTCCCACTTTGAGCACTCTGCTCAATTATTAATCTGCTCTCAAGAGAGGCAGGGGGTAGCCCTTTGGCACTGTGTATATGAGCCAGTTCATGCCACTTGGCTTTGAGGTGGTGCTAGTTTCAAAGACCCCTTTATTTATCAGGAGCAATGTAGCTGTGAGCATAGCAACTGGCTTTTCGGGTTATCAGGTTCTGTTTGCATTGACTTTAACATTACCTATTCCATTTTTTCTGTTCATACCAATCTCTGGCAGAGGGCATGGCCTTCTCTGAGATTTTTTGGAAATGATGTACTGCGGAAGGAGTAGCGGCAGCTGAGTCATGGTGTTTCAACTCTGAAAGGATTTCTGGCTTTCTTTTTACTTTCATTGTAAAAAAGAAAAGTTAGACAAAAACCAACTCAGAGAGACTAATCAGATTCCTGTGATTCATTTAAGCAATTGTAACAAAATACACCAGTTTTCATACTGTATATCTAGAATTAGAGTGTAGGGATAAAAATGACAAAACTAGGGAAAAGATACTAGATCAACTCTCTTTTTTACTTATGAACAGGCATAAATTCATAAATTTAATCTTAAATCAGTACAACATGATCAATATTAGCCTTATAGTGTCATCAATATGAGCCTGGAAATTGCTTCAGTAGATCTAAATACTAGAAGGGGGTCAACTCTCTTTCAGCCATTAGCAATCTAAATTCATTTTCAGTGCTTTAACATATGAGTCCCAATAATAAAAGCAGTACTCCAGAGAAAGAAATTAATTTTTTGCAAACTTTAATAATATATTTTCCTGTGTTCTATAGTGTTTTGGGGTTTAGTTGTTTTCAGCTTGTTTTTTTTGGCAAATGAGTAATACAATAAGCTATGTGGTGCAGTTGAAATGCTGGAAAGAAGGAATGCTCTCCAGAGGGATCTTCACAGGGTTGAGAGAGGAGCCTATGTGAACTTCATGAAGTTCAATAAGGTGAAGTTCAAGATCATCTCTTCTCTGTGGTGACTAAAATGCAGGACCTGAGAGGATAGCATGAAGCTATTTAGGGTAGGTAAGGGAGGTTTATATTAGATATTAGTGGCTGGGCACTAGAATAGGCTCCCCAGAAAAGTGGTCACAGCACCAAGCCTGACAGAGCTCAGGAGGAGTTTAGATAATGCTCTCAGGAACAAGGTGTGATTCTTATGGCTGTTCTGTTCAGGGTCAGGAGTTTGACTTTGATGATCCTTGTGGGTTCCTTTTAACTCACGGTGTTCTAGGATTCTAGGATACAACGACCCTGAATTTGAGTCAGGGCAATCCCAAGCACAAGTACAGGCTGGGGGAAAACTGCACTGAGGGAAGCTCTCCAGGGCTTCTGGGTGTTCGTTGATGAGAAGCTCAGCATGAGCTGTCAATGTGCACTCACAGACAGAAAGACAATTGTGTCCTGGGCTGCACCAAGAGCAAATCATGGCAAGCAGGGTGAGGGAGGGAATTCTGCTCCTCTATTCTTCTCTTGTGAAACCCCACCTGGAATACTGCATCCAGCTCTAGGGCCCCCAGTAAAAGGACATGGACTTGTCCGAGTGAATCCAGAGGAGAGCCATGAAGATGACCAGAAGGCTAGAGCACCTCTCCCATGAAGACGGGCTGAGACAATTGAAATTATTCAGTCTGGAGAAGACTCCAGGGAGACCTTATACCAATTTTCCCATACCTAAAGGGGACAAGAGGAGAACTGGAGAGGGATTTTTGACAAGGCCATACAGTGATAGTGCAAGTGAGAATGGCTGTAAATCGAAGGAGGGTAGGTTAGATCAGATATGAAGAAGAAATTCTTTACTCAGAGAGTGGTGAGGCACCAGAACAGTTTTTTCAGAGAAACATTGGATGTCCTGCCCCTGAAGGTGATTAAGCCCAGTTTAGATAGGGCTTAGAGCAACCTGGTCTAGAGGAAGATGTCCCTGCCCAAGGCAGGGGGATTGGAACTAAGTGATCTTTAAAGTCCCTTCCAATGAAAATCATTCTGTGGTTTTATGAATAAGGTTCTCTGGTAAATTTTAGCCTTTTCTCTTTTAGCCTGGCACTCTCAAATTCAAAGAAAGTGTTTTCAAGATAATTCAACATATTCATCTGACTGCAGGTGTTATATATATTTGATTAAATGGGAAAAAACCCCATTTTTTATCTCAATCTCTTTTATTGTTAAATTGATGATGAATGTGTGGATTTGAAAGGGCAACAGATTTTAAAAGATATAAAAATTTTACCAAATAGCTTTATTCTCCACACAATATATGTATTGACAGTTATACCATAAAATATAAACCAAAAGGAAAACACAAATAATTGGACAAGTATTATAATTTTGTATTTAGCAAACAGCAAGCAAAAGATTCAGAGCAGCATAAAATCCCAGCATAGGGATACTTTATCACTACATGCAGCAAATGATACTTAAAATCTTCATCCTCTTAGGAAAGCAGTTTCCAGGTCAATCTTCAGTTGCCATAGTCTTCCTTTTTTTTCCAGAGGAACAAGATTCCTGATTTTAACTTCACTAGAGGAAGGAGGTCAAGAGCCAAGTGGAAGAATAAGCCATATTACCACAGTGCTCATCAGTGTGGAAACCAGCCTTCAGGTAGGAGCTCAGGGAATTGCGAGATACCATTCTTTCCTTTTTCCCTTCAGCACAGGAGAAGCCAGACCCTTTGGCACACCCAGCTATCTTCAGGCAATCTTGGGAAAGAAAGATCTCACTGATAGCTGTGTCAGTGAGGCTTTTAGTTTAAATAAAAGTGCATTACTGTTAATCATCCCTTTACATCAGCCTTCTAAGCATTCTGGATGAATCCAGGACTTTTGCAGATAATATAGGATTGTGAATGTCTGAAACTCCGTTGCCAATAGCTCAAACAATATAACTTATCCTCTTGGAATAAACTAAATGTGTTTTATAATTAAAATAATTTCTACTGTGTGTTTATTGTTTCCCAATATTTTTATCAGTCCTTTACTGTGTATCTGTTCAAGATTCAAATAATAACATAGGAAACTAACGGGGCTATTAATATTTATAGCAGACCTAGACACATTATTCTGGAGGTCAAAAGAATGCAGCATTTGGCATAACAGTGCAATTGAGATGTGTTACTGAACACCTAGGAGTGCTTGACTGCTATAACAAATTATACAGCCACTCATTCTACACTCTTTTTGTTGCTATTATCAGTTAAATTCTCAAAGCAATAATGCTAAAGCACACACCTGGAAACAGTTAATCAAAAATTTTTCCTCCAAAAAGGAATAGGAAAAATACTATAACTAATTTCTTCAATTAGGATTTGTTTGTGTCTCGTCAGTAACATTTTTTTTTTGTGTGCTGAAAATGGGCAATGTAAATACAGATTTCATTCTTTAAAGAGGATTGCCAATACATCTTCAATCTTTAGGGGCTCTTACACAAATTCCTGATGTTACTAAATTTTTTTTTTTGTGTTCTTTTAGTCAGTAGAGCCTATATAAGATTTTTCTCAAGCCCATTTTTTTTTAATTTATATTACACAATTACAATTTTCTTTATTATGATGCTTTGATTATTTACAAACATTTACAAAAAATTATCCATTTATGGCATACACATATATATGTAGTATATTAAGATTTACATAAAGCTGAGATACTCCCATCTACCCACTTAGCTCCTCTCACAGCCATTTGCAGTTAATGGATCATTCTTATCAAGTGTCTGGCTTAAGTGGTCAGGTGTGAGCTTCAGAGGCCTAAATTCTCCGGAGGAGATTGTTTTCTAATTTAGGCATGCAAATGAGGTACTTAAAGTTAGATAGTGTGAGAAATTACACTATGTATTAAAAAAACAAACTTTCTGACAGACAGACTTTATACCATAAGGCACAGTTCCTTTTGAGAAAGAATTTCTGTAATGGTTAACAGCCACAGAAAACTAGTATTACTTTACATATAGAACAGCTGGTACACCCACACACACACAAAAATGTATTAAAGAGCTTTGTCAGTTAGAAAATGTAAATAATTTAGTTTAAAAAAAGTTCAGCACATTATCTTTCTTTTATAAACATTTCAACTAATTGCTTATAGCTTAAAAAGCCTCATTTTATCTCCAAAACATCCTAGAGTTAGAAGCCTTTTTCTAGGTTTAGCAGTTGTGGCAGAATGCCATTTGCACTAAGTGATCAGTAAAAAGATGTCAGCTGCATCTGATGTCATAAAGCAAGAAATGTCTAGAAACTGCCGACCTATTTGGGCTTAGTGCAGAATCTCCCATTGAATGAGTAAATAAATAGTTCTATTTGTTTAAAGTAAAAGCATATACTTAATTTGTGTCAAAATGTTCTCCTGAAAAGGTTGTTAACTAATCCACAAAGGAATGACCTGTCAGGACAAAAAAATGAGAATATGGGAAAAAAATAGTGGATTGAGCATGTTGAAACTGCTGGCCTATATTTTGGTATGGTTTAACAGTCATCTAAAATCCCTTTGGATTAGACTCTCAGTGAAAAATTTCCAGATAATGGGGTGTCATAGCATTCATAAAATTCATTAAGACACAGGATTTCTATTAATAAACACAGTTAGGACTGTGTCTTCAAAAATCTCTGTAGTAGGATTCATTTAGAATGTTTTTGGAGACAATGAAGAGCTTTCCCCACAGCCCATAATGATCTATGTATATAACTAACTAACAAATGGAGAACTTTCTTCCATTTCCAAGTAAATAGCTTAATTCTGGGTGAAAGAAAAAAGGGAAAGGAAGTCACTGAATAAGCTTCACAGTCTTTAAGATCAGGACTGGCATGTGAGACCAAATATCTGAAACTGTAGAAGACCAGTTTAAAATAATAGAAACACCCAGTTCCTGAATTTCTTATTTATTAAATCTGTAGGCACATCGTTTGATAGTTTGAAGATCGAAAGTCCGTATTTTATCATGTTAAAGTGATAGATTTATGATTCCATTCATATGCATTAACATAGCTTACATCATTGGCAGATCACATAAAGAAGAAACAATGTAATTCCTGAACACTGTATCTTAAAAAAACCTCCCTACTAAGAATACTTCTTTAACAATTCTGTTCCCAATGTGTGAGGAAGTCCTGATTTGCTGTTTACTTACCAGGAGTTTTTGAAGAAGTATGAGGACTTTTTTCAATAAAAACAGGGACATTCATATTGCAAAGCTGCTGTAAAATGAATAAAGTTGACATCAAGCAAGCATTGGTAAAACAATTTCTGAACATATTGGAAGTAGGTGGGATTTAAGGAAAAGAAGTGGAATGAAAAGGAAATAATGAATCCAACTGAAATTATTCAATTCTTCAGAACTTAATCAGTAAAAAAGCTAATATTTTTAATAAAGCTGAAGCAAATTTAAAATTTAAAAAATTATTAAGTTTTTCCAGAGTTCATTATTTAATTTTCACTTATAAGATTATTCCCAGTAATAATGATAAAATCAGAAGTTTATCAATTTATTTCACTCAATCCAATGAAATAGGCAATATTCCAAGACATGATCAGAAAGAGTTTGTTGATATACAGGAATATTTAGCAGGTAGTGTCAGATAGACAATAATGACTTTATAAAGTTTCTAGCACCATTTAAACATATATAGTGAAGGCTGGATTTTGACTGGTCTATTTTTTTTTAAGCAGAAATATAAAAAGGTTATTAAGTATCAACAAACCTTTCACTATGTGATGATATGCAAATGAACATCAAAATTAATTGCAGATGTTGCACAAAATAATAGGAATGTTTGCAATATGTAAGCAATAGTGGCAATTAAGGCAACTTGCAAGACACAATATCTGAGTCTGATTTCTAGTGAGGAGATAGAATATTATGGGTAGTGCATTGATCTTGGACCCAAGGGATTCCTTGCTTTTTGACAGGTTTACCACAAATGTCCTGTCTGACAGTTTATTAGGTTCAAAATCCATAGAGAAATATAGTAATTCTGTTGTGAAAATAAGAAAAATAAATTCAAAAAATAAAATAAAAAATATAAATCCTTAGAAACTCTAGTAAGTTAACCACAAATATTTCCCAAACCTCTAAGTTCTGCTTCTGAATACATCTAGAATTTTTTCCCTATTGCAGGTTTCAGCAGCTCAGCCTTCATTTTATCTTATCTACCTGATCAAGATTTACGAAGTAGATATGGATTAAACAGATTGTTCTAAAAAATCAGTAGACAGTACAGAATCAAAAATCTTTGGTAGATTCAGCCTTTTCAGTGTTACACTGCCTCAGCTGCAAAACAGAATAATGTGTTACATTCTTCTGTGTTTGAATATAGACCACATTGTAAATTTTTCCAGATTGCTTATTAGATGCATTTACATGAGGTTAAACTTCAAACTCAGTTATGCCTCACTTTCTCATATTGGATTTTTTTTCTGTATAAACTTTTGAGTGCAGTTTGGGATAGAAGACGGATTCAAAGTCTCATTTCTCTAGACCTACACATGGTTAATGTGGATAGGCTAACTTATATGATCTTTCTGAAAAAGGTATTGAAGGCAATCTAAAGAGACTACCAAAGGTTACATGAGAAAAAGAACTCTAAACTCATATGGCAGTAGGGCATAGGCAGTTGTGAATCTAATCATGAAATGAAGCAAAGCTTTGGTTTGGCGTTTTGGTTTTGTTTTGTTTTGTTTTTCTTAATCAATAGAAAAAAATGTCCTGATT
Source organism: Sitta europaea (assembly GCA_013400255.1). Classification (NCBI taxonomy): domain Eukaryota; kingdom Metazoa; phylum Chordata; class Aves; order Passeriformes; family Sittidae; genus Sitta; species Sitta europaea. The sequence goes on from VXBS01008726.1 coordinate 427,370, forward strand.
TTAAAGGCTTAATATCTTTATAGATTGCTAAATGTTTGATCTATGTTGGATCTAACACAATCCAGAGCATTTTTAGAATTTGCCTCATAGAATATCCTGTGCACTGAATTTTGTTGTCTAATAAATCGTGTTTTATAATATTTTCAGAATTCTCAGCAACTCTTCCAGAGAATAAAAATCTGGGCATAATAGCAGCAAATCAAATATCTATCACCTCTCATTAATAAGCTATAAAAATTATGGAATTATTTTCCTGAGACATGGCTCTCTTTTGAGAAAATTGTTTTAAACAAACAAATAAAACTTTAGTGGGTAGAAAGTTGGTGGAGTTTTTCTTCCATTTGCTGTGTGTATTCCTATTAATGAATAGAATATTAGCTAACATGAACATAACTAAATATTTAAACGTGGAGAGCATGTTTAGATAATATCATGTAATTTTTAATAAACTTGATATAGTGAAGTTTCCTGTAGTTACAATTAATAGGACTTTGAAACAGGTTTCAAGCAAAGCAGCCATGCTGCAGATCTGTATCACGCTGATCATTGCTTTTGCATTTACATACACAGATTAAATTTGCATATCTTGACGACTTATACATTTTAACTAAATTTGATTCCACAGGAGTGTTTATATCAAGGGAACATGAACATTTTAAATTCCAACTTAGCTCTAAATTATTGATTTTAGGAGTACTGTGAAGGTTTTGTGCATTACTCAACTTTATGTAGAATGGCCAACTAATGACAATATTTAATTCCGAACTCTGTGTTCCATTAGATTTATAGAGCTCTCTTAGTTCTGAGCTAGAAGCACAGATATGACTTTGTAAAAAATTTATACAACATAACATTTTATCATTTTGTTAATTTCTTCAGGATAATATAGACATGTCTACATGGGCTGCAGTACTTCAAAATCTAAGACTATTTTTGGTTTAGTAATTTTAGACGGCATTATGCTTTTATGAAATATATTTGTAACCTGAAATCCAAAAATGACAGACATGGCCTCATCAGTCAATTTAAACATAATATCAAAATGATGTTTCTGAAATTACTTCTCTGAAATATTAAATCACAAAAATGTTAACAGTTACATTCATTCTTCCCTTTGTGATTCCTTTGGACTGCCTAATTTGCAAAGAATCACATAATATGGATTTGCCTTTGAAAAAGAATTCAGGGTACAGATTGCTGCTTTTTTTAGTAAGGAAGAAGATATGTGTTATCCTTCATAGTGGAAGAATAAATGGTACCATCAAGTTCTCACTGATGTGAACTGAGACTGATTTTACATAGGATATAAAAGGAAGACGTGATGGGAAATGGAATTTCAGGAAATTACACTATTTCATCAAGAAACAGGGGAAATGCAGTAAAATCTGTGGGTTCTGACATGTACCACCGGGACTGGTACTAACAGGAACATTTCAGGAATTTTAATATTTAGACATGGAGAGGTCACTCTTTTCAAATAATAGATTTTTCTTACATGGTCTAGTTACATTTTTAGGATTCATGCTAACTTTAACCAACATGGAATTTTAACCTAGGAAGTAGTCAGAAGAAAGAAGTCCTACAAATTCTGATATCCATGGAAACATGAAAAAGAGATATATATGACTGGAGGAAAATAAAAAAATAAGTATTTGAAAAACAAACCCAAAACTAGGATGTAAGTAATATGCATGGAATTTCAGAAGATGGATTGCAGTTGTTCTGATATGTTAAAACCAAACCCAAACAACTAAAATGCCTAACTAATAATTCAAACAAGTTGGACAATAAATGAAAATAATGAAGTTTTCAATTTCAGGACAGAAAGAAAGGGAGAAAATGTTAGAAACAAAAAAAAACTTACATAGTTATTGACAATATTTTTTTCCTCTACAGTTATGAAACAGAATCCCTCAATGTAGAAGTTGTGCTGGAGAGGCATGTTTAAGAACCATACTAATGGTACCTTCCTTTAGTCCCCAACATTCAGGATTGGATTGCAGTAGTGATCTCTGTAAGATTGAAAAAGAAAAAAAAAAAAAAAAAAAAAAAGGAAAAAAAAAAAAAAAAAAAAAAAAAAAAAAAAAAAAGAAAAAAAAAGAAGAAAAAAACAAAGAAAGAAAGAAAGAAAAAAGGAAATGAAAGAAAAGAGAAAAGAAAAGGAAAAGAAAGAAAGAAAGAAAGAAAGAAAGAAAGAAAGAAAGAAAGAAAGAGAAAGGAAGGAAGGAAGGAAGGAAGGAAGGAAGGAAGGAAGGAAGGAAGGAAGTGGGAGATTTTAGTTTTCTCATATCCATATGAAAAGAAATGCCCTCATAGTTATCAGGAGGTCTTCAATATTTTTTAATACATTAGTTGACAAATTTATCTATAACAGTTTATGATGCAACAAAGGTGCTGGTGCTACTTTAGAGTTACTTTCAGTAAGAAGAAGGGAGACAAAGTACAGGGGTTGGTTGTAAAAATTTAGTTTCTAATGCACTGATTCAGTTCATTTTAAATTGTAATGCAAACACAAATGAATATATGGCTGAAATCTGGGATCTTAGAAGAGCAAACTTCAGGAAACTGAAAAATTAGTTATTAGGGTTTACTGAACCAGATAATTCAAGGATTTGAACCCAGTGGAAACATGGAATTAAGTCAAAGGTGCAAACACTATCTGAAGTTTGTATTGCAAGCAAGAGCAAAAAAAAAAGTCTTAGCAGGAAAGAGCTACAGACTGCTCTGGAGGAAAAAACACCTCACATAGGATATGAAGAGTGAATAAAGAACTTAAAAGGAAGCAGAAGAGGGATTGATCAGCAAGGAGAACTCTGTCTCAGAGGTCAAAAAGGGCAAAAATAAAACAAGAATGGACAAAAGTCTAGTTGAGTTGAAACTTGGAAAGAAAATTAAAGCAAGTAGTGAAAGTTCTTAAATCATATAAATAAATAAAGGCAGGAAAAGAGAAAACTAAGCTGCACATAAAAATGTTGATAAAGGAGCTAATATAAATAAGGCAAAATCAACTACTCTAAAACACTGGTAAGACATATGACATAAATCTGTCAGTAAGAATGAAAGTAATGTAAATTAGTATATTCAAGACAGAAACAAAATTTTAAATACTTATACAAACTTCATAAGGTATCCCATAAGCTCTGAACCACAAATATGAAACAAATATGTAGACAAAAGTGAAAAATGAGAAGTAAGTGATTTCAGCTTGCCAACGACTTTTTATTTGTAAAAATATTTTTAATACCTATAGTGCAGAAAATTAGCAAGAGAATTAATGGTGTGAAAAAATGAAACAAATGAAATAATAACTTGTGGATCATAAGAAGCTTGCAGGATGTCATTGGAAAAATGCAATGTGATATAAAACCAGCATCTTTACAGAGTCCAAGATTCTCATATTCTGGAAGAATTACTGCTTTTAGTCCACAGTTTACTAATTTGAATATATTTTTTAGATTTTTCTTAAGACCTATTGATCTACACAGTTTGGTTGTTTGGAAAAAAAGTTTATTGTTACAACTAGGTTTACAAAATTTAATGCTTTGTGATTTAATTACAAAAAACCAAAGTTTTTCAGCCACGTTTTTTCAGCCATGTATTTCCTTTCTTTGGAGAAATATTGTATAGAATAAGAAGTACTTCACATAAGCAGGTCAGTATGTTTGATCTTGGATTGTGAGAACTGATCTTACTTGTAAAGGCATTTAAAACAAGTCATAATGCCTCTTTGGGATGGGTTATTAGTGTACAGGATAACTCTTCCAGGGACCAAGCTGGTGATTTATAATTAGATGTTGGGAAATATACCTACCTGAGAGAAAGATGTATTTTTATAAATCATGAAGGGTTAGAAGGGTTAGAATATCATGGCTCTCTGTAACAACTCCTGCTGAGTTGTTTCTTTCCTCCTTTAGTGGCTCATATGAAAAGTGTTTTCTTCAGAAGTTTTCAGAGAAGGATTTTTATTTTATATTTGAGTTCTAGAATGAAAAACTTCAAGAGTTCCATAAATTTCTTCTGATAAATCATGTTAGAGAACTCAATGTTAGACTAATTTATGCAGTCTGCTGACCAGGCTTACTGAAGGTTTTTTTTTTTTTTTTTGCTTTTTGCTTTTATAAGAATTTGGTTGCACTCACTTCACCTCCCCTTTGTAGTGATTTTCTCTCCATGGAATAGAAAGGCGGCCTCTCTTTCTGACTATAGCATTGTTTGTTTGGGGTTTTCAAAAATATTTTTTAATCAGTCACTGTAAATGTTTGGAGCAGTGTCAATGTTCACTAGGGAATATCCAACCTGATTTTCACTGCTGTTATTTCTTATATTTTCATGGAAAACTATTGTGCATATTTTAGACAGATTATGAAGGAAAAAATGACAAAGAATATGGAAGAAAACACCTGTCTATGACAAATCAACAGGAAGAAAAAATAAAATGATGGAAAAACAGATCCTGAACTAGCACAGGTCACACTTGGAGAAGACTACCAGTTCACAGAGGCCTTAACTCAACATTTTTTGTCTCATCTTGCACTGACTGCAAAGGCCATACTGCTGCAGCTCTCAGCTGGAAGGCTGTGTATCCTACTGAGCTATAAAGAAGTGAGATGGAGTGTATCAAGCCAAATGTACCTTACCAAGCAGGACCACCAACCAGAACTAGGTACTACCTCTGCATGGTGTCTTATTTCTTGTATGTTATCTGCAGCAGCTCCTTTCCCTCACCATTCCTCTTCTCCCACAAGTGATAAAGAAATAAATCCTCTCAGAAGATTTTGCTCATTAGAGCAGGAATTTATTTTTCCCCAGAAGTGTCTGTATCTGGCAAATCCTAATTGATTGGACAGGCTGTACAGACAATAGGCAGATGAATAAAATTTACAGAAGCCCTGAATGTGGTTTTTATTTTCGTTTCAGAGACTGGTACTGTGAAAATTGAATATCAAAGCCCCAGATGAAAAAACTTTATTTACACAGAAATTCCTTACAAGGGGATTTTACCATGGCCCATGCACATCTGGGACTGTGCTGCTTTCTTGAGCAACAAATTTAAGGATGATGTCTAGATTCAGTGTATTAGCTGGACGACTGGAAAGATGAGAGCCTGTTTTGAGGCTGGGTATCTTTGAATATATCTTGTTTGAATTTACACGTTTTGCTGGACTGGAAAGAAAATTGGGTTGGGGGGGGGTTGACATTTTTTAGTGACATTTAAAATACAATGCTTTGATTCATTTCACAAGAGGTTTGAGCTACAGATCAAAGCTATTTATGGAAGGAGAAATGACACCCTGTTCTTCTAGTAGAACTAGTAGATGGCTGCTTTGACCTATTCTTCAGGTGTCCACAGAGGAAATAACAATGATTTAAGATGATTTTTCCATCTGAAGAGAAATACAGAATACACTGTTCATTCATCACTCTCTCTAAATGCATACAGAGAAGACATACACGTCCTTGTAACACACCTTCTCCTTCTCAGTATTAGCAATACTGAATAACATGGATATGATAACATTCTCCTCTAACTCATTTCGCAGGCAGCAATCAATTTTATTTTCTTTCTCTTTCTGGACCGGTGTGAACCCCCTTAATGTTTCCAGTATATATAAACTAGACCATAAATAAACTTGGGTCTCATTTGGTGTTTTTCAATGGTATCAAGTATGTCTATCTACAATTTTCTGTCAATGTTACCCTATACTTTAATCCATTTCTTTTTTGTCATAAGTTAATCTCAGCTCTCCAGTCAGACCTGAACACCAGCTCCCTTTGAGAGTAATTCCATTCATTAAGTCTTATCATTCCCTCAGAAGACTACATTTCGAAACTATTTTGAATATATTAAATGAAAATTTGAAGCAAACATCTGTAAAGTAATTAATCACAATTTATGTACAGTTTATTCTTTGTTTATTCACTTATAACAGCATTTTCCTTATGATTTTTTGAATGTTTCATTCTATCTTTATACTTTTGGGTTAATTATCTTTAGTATGGTTTCTTATATTGAACAAACTACTGGATCTGGACAGTGTGTAGTTTCTCATTTAGTTGTATATATTTCTAATTGTGAAAAATTAGAGAGAAGTATAGAGATGAAACAAGCAACCCAACATCTTTTTCATTGTCCTTAGGAAGGGGCTAGGATGCATGTATTGTGACTGGGGAGAAGGGAAAGTGCTGTAAAAATGAAAGATTAATCAATGTCCTAAAATGGCCCTTAATACCATCACTATATCAGTTTAAGCTGGTAGAGTCTTAAAATTTCTTTACAAATACACTCAGTATATTTTAATCAGATGCAAGTAGGTATGTCCCCAGAGAATAGATGCAGCTCAGTACACTTTAAAATACTTTTTAAACTTGGAAACACAATGAATGGGGAAAATCTTTGTCACTCAATATGCACACAGCCTGATCTCGAAAAGGAAAAAATGTTAAAACATTATAAAAGTTAAAACATTGTGTAAGATCATCTAAATAGTCACATAACATATTCCTTGTTAATCTCTAACTTTTCATCAACGCTTCCAGAAAACAGGAACTTTGTTGTAAACTGTTTATAAAATATCCTAGATATATCTTCCTCAAACATTAATAAATTATCAGAGAGTTAACCAATGGCATTTTGGCTAACTGTAATTTTTTACTAACTTAATCATAAAATGTTTTAAAGACTTGTTAGAATTATTCAATGAACTCTATTAATAAAGTACAAATGACTTAGCACAGTCAGTAGAAAATAGAAGGCATTATTAACAGAGAGTAAAAAGAAATAAGAAGTATCAAGTAAATTTCCTTATCATGCTTCAGGCTTTAATTTTCTGATTACAATATTGATGTATTTTTTTATTTCTAAAGTCAATGTCTGAGGAACAGTTTCCTCTAGAAAAGACTAAATTTTATGAATCTTGGAGAACTACTGTGTATTTGGTTTTATTCTCCTAGGGAGATGTTAATTCACTGAAGAGGTAATTTCTTGCTCTTTCATGTAATTGTTTATAGCTATCATGCATATACATACAAGTTTGTGTATATAACAAAAAACAGGCATGATGCCTATATAATATTCATATCACATAATCACATTGATTATGAACTTCTTTTACAGTGAGTTACCTTCAATCACTGCTCTAGAAGATCATAGGCTCAATGTAAACTCTTGACTTAATTGCATGGATATGAAACTAGTTAAATACATTTTACCAGAACCCATAATGAATTACCTTTTTTTGTTAAAAAACCTACCCATTATGAAATCTATTGTATTATAAGCAGCCCCTGAAGGTCAGACACAACTCTACAATACCTCAGGCAACTCAGCAACCACTCCCTGTAGAAGGAATTCAGGTACCTGTGGCTGTAGCAAATTTGCTCATGCATCAGTGTCTAACACCATCTGAGATGCTTGCCCTCACAGATTGCACCTATTTTCCAGTTGTGTATCACAGTTTTTTCCACTGGGATGTCTGAAATGCTGACAGGTACCCAAATATATGTGTAACTTGCTTTATCTTTGTCCTGAATCTCACCTATACTGATTCATTGAGCTGTCTACACTACAAAAATTAACATAATGTACTCCTTTGAATCTCAGAGGAAGCCATTTATTTTTGAAGGAAAGAGTTGTGAGGTTCACAGAAGAGACTTTATGGGTATCACAGTTTAAAAGAATTAATTTCTTCCTCTCTTATAGTGCCTTCCCCATTGCAGAGGGGACATCTGCTTTGTTTTGCCCTTGGAAAATTCATTAGGTGAAAAGGAGCCACTGTTTCCACTATAAGTGTGTCAAGCAAAATACACACACTTTTAATATAAAAAAATCTCCTCATTTTCCCATTTAAGACATCAACAGTCCAACAGTGGTAAGAATTTGTCTTTTATCTTTCCTTAAATAAATAATAAAATTAAAACAAAGCAGAAAGTATATGCTTGAACTTATTTAGTGTTTTATGAAATCCAGCCAATGGAGTTGAGAAGAAACATTCAAATACCTCATCTAAATTTTAAAGGTCTTAAACATATGAATATAAATTACATTCCTGATATTTTTCAGATTTCTTCCTTTTTCATCTTAATTTTTCATCAGCCAGAAGAGTAAGTGTTCTCATGATAATTAATCCATGTAACTCCTTGAAATTTCTCTTACTCCTAAGAGGCCAGATGAGACTTTTCTCAGCAGACAGACAACTTTCTGAGCCGTTTACTAAGTGAATGAGAATTTCACTACCTATTACACAGAAAGTACAGTTCTGTTAACCTTTCACTCAGATAGCCTGCTATTATCTAAAGTCATCCATTTATCAGGAAAGAGCATTTCCTCAGTAATATAGCTCATTGCCACAATCAAGAATAAAACAGGCTTCCTGACAGAGGATATTGAGCATCTTGCCTTCATCAAAATAAAACATTACCAGCTCTTGTCTGTTCCTCACAAAAAATAAAAGAAACTTTCACTTAAAATATTCAGGAAAACTGGTAGCTAATTAGTAAGCTTTCCCCTGTGGCCTTACTATTATATAATAGTCTCTACACAATTGATGACTTATTAAACAATTCTCTGATTTCCTTCACGACAATAAATTGAATGTCTTCTTTTTCTTTTTAGAATGTTATTCCAGTGTTAGTGATCCAGCTCACCTCTAGGCAATGTGATAGACGGAAATAATCTTTTTTGTCATTATAGGTTCTGCTTCTGCTAATCTTTCCTATTTGTTTTTTTTTTTCTGTATTTAGAGATTGAAAGATTGAAAATACCTCATTCTTTCCAAAGGACATGAATACTTATGTTCCCCTCCTTGCTAAAGTTGATCTCCAACATTTTTTTTTTTTTGTTATTCGCTTTCATATGTTTATAAATACATAATTTTACAAGTGTTATTCTCCCACAAAGACCACATATCAGTTCATTTGAGAGTTTTCCTTGTACAAATTTATTTTGGACTTCTTCATTGGTTTGGATCAATTAATTTCATCTTTAAAAGACCTTCTTTCTCCAAACATAAATATTACCTGCTAATAAGAAAATTTAAATGCTGTGACAGATTTTTTTCAGGTAATATATCTCTATATCTGGTTATCTTCTGTATAAAGTGGAGTTATGAAGTTATGATGGTCCAAATTTTTTCTTTTTTTCTTTTTTNATAAAGTGGAGTTATGAAGTTATGATGGTCCACATTTTTTCTTTTTAAACAAATTTCAGCCAACATTTTCCAACCTGCTGCTGAAGATGGCATCAAAGTGATTTTATTACCCAAAACCCTACCATGCACCCTGATAATTGTAGATGAAGTTATAGGCACATAACTCTTAGTGCAAATTACTGCAAACAGGGAGTTGATAGCTCTTTCCATATTTCTGGAAGAAAAAAAAAATCCAGTTAGTACCTGCGATTATTGTGCTTTTGAAGATTTTGAATGGATGACCAAGAACTCCCAAAATGGAAATTTAGCCGTGTGATATTTAAGTGGTAGCAAATGAAAAAATGCCATAGGATATCCATGATTAAGTGTATTTTCACATATATATTTTTACATTCCTAAAAGAAGACAGTAAATTATATTTGAGCAGTGCAATGACCAATGTGTTAGAAAAAAAGGGATTACAGGTTTCACCTGTTTCAAATTATTCTAGTTATCTGGCTATGATGGAGGAACAAGCAGAACCACAAGATTAATTTTATGGAATAAGTTATTCTATATACTGCTATTAATAACTTCCAAAGTTCTTTTCCACTGATCCTATGAAGAGTTTTTATGAAATAAAGAAAGGCATAATAACTGGTATTGTTCTGCCACTGTAGATTTTTGCATATGCCAAATAAACACAGAGAGAAAAAATTCTTCATTGAGCCACTGTGCAACATTTCCTTAGCTGCATCTTCAACACAGGAATTCAATTAATCCATGCAAAGATTATTCTGCAGTTACAATCAGAAGATTTCCCCCTGTTCTTTTTTTTTTTTTTTTTTCTTTTTCCATTCCTTGATTTTGAATGAGGGAAATGAAGCATTACAGAATTATTTCTTCCCAATTATTACTTCATTTCACTGCTGGACTCATCATTCAAGGATCATTCTTAAAAATTAGTTAGTGAACTCAAGTTTTGTCTGCTAACTCTGTGGAACAACTACTGCTTATAGGTAGGAGAGAGGCCTCAAGCAAAGCTGTTACTACGGTCATATATGTTTTTTACTTACTGGCTTACAGCCGGAATCAATTGGGTTTCTTACCCTTTTGCTTCTGTTTCCACTTTGCATGTTTTTAAAGTATTACAATGTTGTCTGAGACAATAGGGAAAAAATCCAATGACTGCAACTAATTCAAAATAATTCTCACTGGGTTTTTATTTCTTAATTGTAATGCATTTTACTTTATTTTCCTCTTAGTTTTGTGCATATGACTTTATAATCAGATTATGTTAGCTATCTAATTTTTAAATCACAACAGCTGGAGGATGGATTCACCTTTGTGTGTGCTTGAATGGACTGTTAGTCTTCAAAACAAAAAATAATGCAGAGAGGTTTGGTATTTTTTGTTTTCATGATTATTTCATATCCTGCAAAAAATTAAGCAATCTAGACATGTGGCTTTTTATTTTTGCATACTCTGTCTGTCAGGAACAGTTGCCATTCATCATGGGAGAAAAAACAAGTATAATCCAAACCATGATGTGACATTGACAAACTTATTAGTCAGGAAAATACATTGTAATGAAAATACTCAAAATATTGGTAACTAATTCAAAATATTTCCATTCAGTCTGTTTCTTCAATAAGTGAAACATGAAAGGACTTTATTTTTTTTCTGACATAGAATATTGCAGCAAATACAGAGATTTGTGATACTTCAAAACCTAAGAGGACAAAAGTATTAATCCAATGTGTACTGAATCCTGTTAAGCATTACTCCTGAAAACAATAAATATTCTATATATATTATTATTATACAGTTTCCATAGTCATCCTTCAGTACATCTTGATTGCACTCATATTTGCACACATTAAATAAGATCATAGAAGATTAAAGGGACGTTTTTTGCTGGTTTTTTTATTTTAAAATTGTACTTTGACAAGTATTCGGAGCTATGTGCTATGTTAAGACTAGGTAGTTTATTTATTTTTTACAGGTAGTTTATTAAGTGTTAAACAACTGTCAATTTTGCATTTATGTATAAATAGTATAGATATATAATATGGATGGATTACATTTAAAAAATAGGGGTTTTTAGAGTAACAGTTCAAAATACTGTGCATTGTAATGCATATTACACAGTGGGAATTCATTAAGTTTTGTATCAAGAACTGCAAACTACTTTTTCTGTATACAATATACCCTAACTCATGTCAATAAGCTTGTGTCCCAAATGCTTTCCCAAAGATGGTAGGGAAATATTCTCTGTGGGAAAAATAACAGACAATTTAAAATTAGTCCGAACACTTGGAATGTTGGAATATTTAGAAATCTGCAAATATTTGTCTGAGCTCTTCGATATGATAAATACATCCCAACTTACTCACTGAGTTGTGGCTTGTGCTCTCATCTTTCAGATATTAAACACAAAAGAAATAAGAGAGGAGAAAAATATCCAGAACAACACTGCTAACTAAAACGTTGAATAATTGAAGCTATTTTAATAAAATAGTATTCAAATTGTTTTATTCAAAAGGGTAGATAAATGACCAGGATGTCACATACAACCTCTTTTGAGTCTAAGTCTTAAAGTGTTATAGAAATCAAATAAAGATTCGGTCTCTTCCTTCATGTTTAGTATTCCCTTTAAAGAAAGAGTTAGTCCAATACATACATTTCCTATGGCAAGAAAGCCGATGAAAAGCATTTATATCTTACTTAAAATGCAAATATTTTTGTACCTGTTCCAACACAAGCCAAATGCAAACAATAAAAATGCTTTATTAAATAGGTGAACTGGCAGCAAAGCCATATGAAGATGACATCTTCTAATTGCCTGCAGTGCATCTGCTAATGAACTGCCAAGGCTCACAAAAAAAACCACTTCTAGGATAAAAGCCAGGACAATTGTAAAGGCTAAATTATTAATTAATATCAGGCAGCTATCATAACTTACTGGTTTCTTGCCAAGATACAGCATGTTGTTGGAGGGCTTAACAAAAAGGTTTTTATGAATGCTGAAGATTATAATAAATCTGAGAAAGTTTAAATTTTATAGAAACCTGCTGCAGCTTTTGTTTGTGGCCGACAGTCAGACTGAAAAAGCTGTGATGTAATTAATTTTCTTAGATATTAAGATATTAGCTTTAAATTCAACACAATTAATAATTTCCCAGAAACTGTAAGCAAAAACTAATGCTTTGGTTGATGAGCTCTATATGCTTTCTTAACATATTTCTCTGAAACCAAAAAGTCCTCAAATTATGACTTGGAATTTAAATTTTTGAATTGTATAGTGAGTTTATCTCTGCATTTATTAACCTACAGTCTGATCAATAAACATTTGGTGTGATGCATTTTTACCTAAAACAGTAGTATGATGCTTAACGCTAAGTTCACTCAGGTTTTAGAGTAATAACTTAATCAGGCATCATATGATACTTGTGGTTTTAATGATCTAGAGTCCTGGGATGATCACTGTTAATTCCCTACATGATGGAAAAAAGGTCATCCGGGTTCAGGTAAAGAGGATATTTATTAAATCTGCCAGAGGCTAAGAAAAAGAAGTGCTATTTCTTTATGATGTCTTCAGCTGCATCATGACTCAAAAACACAGAAGAGTTCATGCAGGTGTCAAGTTTCATACACCTATCTCAATTATACCCACATATAAAATTAATAAGCATAGGACAAGAACATTTTATTATAAAAGGAAGCAAAGAAAGGAGATAGATAGTGCCTAATTTCCTCAACTTCCTGAGAGGAGCAATGAATGAGACAGAAGCAGACACAGAATTTAGATTATTTTAGAGAAAATTATATGTTCTATTAATTTTTCCTTAGAACTGATGAAAAAATAATCTTAGTGTCATATTTTATACATTCTGAGATAGCACTGTTTATGATTTATTAAGAGAAAACACAGGAAATATGTAATACATTGTTTATTGTCCATAATAGGAGTTATTTTACTTGGCAATGGAAAAACAGAAAAAGCTGTCTCACACAGACATAACCCTAGATATCGTTTCCACATTATATTCCATAGGTTTTCTTATTTTCTTCCATATGGACAAAACAAATGAAAGTCTAAAGTAAAATTTTTAAGTGTTTAACATGGTAAAAGCTAAGGCTATTAAGTGTTGAAACATTATTAAAACATTGAATCTACTCTTGTTAAGTTCCATCTATTTTAAGTTCATATAAATTTAGTTCTTATAAGAATAAGACTTACAGGGACCCAGGATTTATCATCTTATTTTCTATTTCTATTTCCTGAAGCACATAAGATCTTAAAATGGAAATCTCTGCTATTATGCATACTTAATTAACTGAAGTTCTTAGACAATAACAAAAGTTTGATTGCTGAAAATGTGCAGCTGTATTCTTTTCAAGAGACTACAGTTTTCATTATGAATCAATTAAAATTGGTTGAACCTGTGTCAAATCCAATGTGACACTTGAAAATATTTCATATAAAGTTTTCTCCAAACATCTATAATAGCAGTTCCACCAGAAAACG
>VXBS01008727.1:0-14251 GCA_013400255.1 Sitta europaea
TGGAACATTGAAAACCCCGAGGCACCAGAGCCCCCAGCCCATCCTGCTTAGGTCTGGGGCGAGGTCCCCCGTGCTCACCCCGGTTCTGCTCCTGGGGTCCCAAGGAGCTGCCAGGGGCTCCAGCCATGCCCTGACTGTGCTGATAATTGGGATCTTCTGCCATCGATTCTTTCTCGAGCTGTTTTTCCAATCAGGCTCGGAGATCTCTTTGTTCTGCCGTGTCAAACCCGGCTTTGAGGTCACTCCTGGCCTTCCACACCCTTGGCTGTTTATGGACGCAAAGCTCCGAGCCCATTTCCCACTGAGGAAGACACGAAACAGGTTGTGTCATTGTCTGGCTCAATTGTTCTCCAGGATTAATTCCAAGGAGAGGAACAGCTCACCAAAGCTTGGGGCTTTATTGTTGTAAAAGCCTCCTAATCAACAATGAAAGGATGTGCAAGGTACCAGCCGTGTGACTGAGAAAAAAAAAACTCTGCTTTTCGTATTAAAAACTGAATGGGAAGCACCTCCATTGATTCAAAAGGAAAGTTGGTAAAAGGTTCAAGGGCTGCCTATTTAAAATGAGTGCCAAGGGCCATTCCTGATGCCATCAAAGCAGGTGGCTCTGGGTTTCTACAGTCTGTAGGGACATCCCAAGGGATGCCAACCTTTCTGCGCTTTTGGCTCAGGGCAGAGGGACAGATTTTGGCATCTTAACCTGCATTTCCTTAAAGCTGCAGGCAGCACATTCTCCTCTCCCGGTCCTGGGCATTGTCTCCATTTAGACAGAACTCTGGGATCTTCCAGAATAAAAGGATCCTTATTGCAGGAGTTGGAAAAATGTCCAGGCAGGAGGGGTGAAATATCGCCCCTCCACACCGAACAGGGAACCTTTTCTTCCAGTGCTGCTTTAGGACTTGCTCCTGCAAGGTCTTGTCTGTCAGCAAATGCAATCAGCTTTAAGAGGCTGAATTACCATCCTGGAAATCACTGGGAATTGTTTTGGTGATATAAAACCCAGCAAGTGCAGAAGTTCTCCAGCAGCTTTGGGCCAGCACACCGAGCACCCTGCAGAAAGGAGCCTTTGGTTCTCAGAACCATTCCTGGGGGTCAGCACAGCCCCTCCTTAGGGCTCTGTGCAGGGAGCTTGGATTTCACTGCCTTGGAAGATATTCCTCCCAACCCCCCGGGACACACAGGCTCTGGTTGATTTGGAAAACAAAATGATTAACGGGCATTTCCCGAGTTTTTCCACCGAGCAGCTTTCAGCGAGGTCTGTCACAAGCTGAAGAATTTGCAGGAAAAGTGTCAATCTGATGTCACAGCGGCAATAAATCCTATTGTGCTGGATTACGTCCTACCCATTAAAACGCTCTGACCTATTGTCATCCAAGTGGAACCACATTCCACTGGCTGCTCAAAAAGGTTCTGATTTCACTCCCGATTGTTGCCAGGGCAACTGCACCTCCATCCAAAACTGCCTCACCAATCACCGAGCTCCAATTCAACAGACTGGCCATAAAGCAAAGCACTAATTACTTATTCCCACTGAAAAAGTCCAAATCCAACCTTTCTGAGGCCTGAACAACAGAAACTGGCTGGAGGGTTACTTGGGGTTTTTTTTTGCACGAGGCACCAATTGCCTCGTTTCTTTGTGGAATAACTGGTTGTGGTGACAAAATGCCATGAAAAGATTAATATTCTGAGTCTATCCAGAGCAGGAGTGCACTGGAAATCTCACCACAGGCCGCTCCTGGAAAGTGTCCTCGCTCAGTTGTGGAAAACTGAAAGGATTTTCATGAATAGTCAAACAGCTGGTGAAGGCTTGTGAGTGGAAATAGAAATATCTGAATTTCCCCGTTGAGATTTCTGGTGGAAAGTGGCCTGTGTTTTATGGCCTCTACTTTTATTAAGTGAATATCATCTCCGTGGCTCAGATTTGTCCTAATCTGTCTCTGAGTGGGACAAAGCCAGGTAGGAAATTGCTCTTTCTCCCAGGGCTGCTGGGGATCAGCGTTTCCTGGAGAGCAAAAGGGGCCACTTGGTCTTCCAAAATCAGCTCTGTAAAGTCAGGGGAGAGCAGGGACAGGTGATGCAGGCTCTGCCCCTCCAAAACAGTGATGGGCACAACATTTGGGGCCAATTTGATACCAGCCTGGGAGAGAATTTTGAAAAAGGAAACTGGAGAGGTTTTGTGAAGTTGTCTCAGGAATGGAGACACCTTTATTAAACATGGAAATTTTCCAACTGCTTTCCAGTAAAAGTCTTCTCTTTTCTCCAGGTGAGTCCTTTCACACAGCTCTGTGAGCCCATCTTGGTTTTCCCTTGAAGAAAACTTGCCAGAAAAAATGGTTGTTCACCAAAATTACCATTTTTTTTCCTGTTTGTTTGCCAGACTGTGGATTTTTATCAAATGCCAGTCCTTAGATCTTCTCTGGGAAGTGCTGACCCACTCTCCTGTACCACAACAGCAAGGGAACCCCAAAATTCAATGGTTCCTCTGCTGAACCTTTCCACGGGAAATGAAGGGCTGAAACCCTCACCACTCTCCCAATTCTCCACCACAAAGGGAAGCTGAGGAGCTGAAGATTATCCTCCCCTGTGTGCACCCTCAGAACATGAATTTATCTGCTTTAAAAAGAGGAACCAATGAGGGACTCATGACTGGAAAACACAAGAAATGAGCAGTTCCTTGTGAACTTCTCGAGTTCCAGCTTTGCCTCCTGCCAGACAGGGCAGACAAGTCCTCTCTTACAAGTGAAGATGGAAAGATGAAGAAGCAAATCAAGCCCTTATCCTGGTTTACAAGCAGGCAGAAATGTCAGGTGATATTTGCCTTTTGGGCTCGTTTGTGTTTCTCGTGTAGCATTTTAATTGCACAGTGAATTACTGGAAGGGGGTGTTCTGTTACCAAACTTTGTCACCAAAAGCTCGGGGTGAGAATATTGGGCAAGAAAGGTGACTAATAACAGAAAAAGGGGCAGAGCACCAGACAATCTGCAGGATTTCAGTCAGGGAACACTGAGATGAGGGAGCAGCATCCTGGTGAAAGGTTTATGCAATCAAAAAACCAAACCCTCCTCTGAAACACATCCTATAAACTCAAATTAAACCCATCTGAGAGAAAATAAGATAAAAAAAAAGTCAAGCTTTTCATTCAAGCTTCTCATTAGAGCATCTTTGTTAAATATGCTAATATACGAAGTCTATAATATTAAATATGCAATCTACCACATATGTGCATTTCAGCATATTCCACCATAACGAATTGTTACACCATAAAAATCCTCATTAAATACTGAAATAAACCCCCTTTATCCCTTAACCGTGTTAAATTAGCCCTTAATTTTAAAACCGCGGGGAGGGAGCAGCGTCCTGGAGAAAGGCAGAAACTTTCTGCGTGGGTTTTCCACCCGACCCCTCCAGGAGCGTCCCGAACCTCTGCTGGCAGAGGGGCGGCTCAGATCCCGACCTTTCGGTCTGGTCCTGTCCTTGGCTAAAGTTTAATTCTTCGGGAGAAGCTCCCTGAACAAATGACCCATCCATCAGCCCCTGCCCTTTCTGACAGGTACAGACATCCCGGGGAGGGCTTGGCTGGTGATTCCGACGCTGTTGTTAAACTAATGAAGCTCGTCTAAAATGCCTGGGAATGACCGGAATTTAGCGAGTTTGCGCTCTGATTGATCAGCTGACATTTGCAAAGCGCCTCCAAACCATCCATCGGGGAGCGCTGGGAAAATCCTGGTTTTGTCAGGAATGGGTCAACAGTCCCAGCTCCGGGGGCTCGGCTGGTTGAGCAGCACCGATCTCGTTTTTTCACCGCATCCCCGCCTCGTCCAGAGCAGGAGTTAGGAGAGGGCAGCGGGATGTTTGCTCTGCTGCCAAAAAGCCCAGAAGAATCGTGGAGTGTGGCATGGAGGTGTTGAGAGAGAGAGGAGAAGAGAGGAAGAAAAAGAAAGGAAGGAAAAGAAAAAAAGAAAGAATGAAAAAGGAAAGAAAGGAACGAAAGGAAAGAAAAGAAAGAGAGAGAAAGAGAGAGAGAAAGAGAGAAAGAGAGAGAAAGAAAGAAAGAGAGAAAGAGAGAGAAAGAGAGAAAGAGAGAAAGAGAGAAAGAGAGAAAGAGAGAAAGAAAGAAAGAAAGAAAGAAAGAAAGAAAGAAAGAAAGAAAGAAAGAAAGAAAGAAAGAAAGAAAGAAAGAAAGAAAGAAAGGCAAAATGATGCAAAAGTGCTGTGAGGGTTATTAGTGAACTCTTTGCAGATCAGGAAAGTTACTTTTCCTCCTTTCCTTCTTTCAGTGACTAATTTCTGTTACTGTAACAAGGAGTAAAAAAGTTTGTCTCCACCAAAATTTAAATATTCACTTCCTCTTCTCCACCCACTACATTCACTTGAAAAAGCACTTCCCTCTCCATTCCAGCTCTGGCAAAAAGGTCACAACAATACTACAGAAAACACTCTAAAATTAGGGGGGTTTGTTTATTAGATGTTTATAATCACACACTCTATCACCATCCCCACAGGGAATGAGTCAGGGCTCCCAAGAGATCCCAGAAAAAAAGGAAAATGATGGAACACCAGGACTTTGCCAAGGTTTTTATCTGGAGAGAGCAGCCCTCACAGCCTGGATCCCCTCTGTATGTCCAGGCTGGTGGCGGCCACTGCCTGGAAAGGAGCTGTGACCCACAGCACAGGCACCAGGAGTTGAGGATGTTTGGCAGCAAGGAAGATGCAGAAGCCAGGATTGTGTAACCAAAAACCCTGGCAAAGAAATTCCGTCTTTCAGTGGCAGCTGCATTGTCTTCCTGCGCCACCTTTCAGCCTCTCTGGCCGCCAGGTGAGCTGCTCTGGGCAGGTACCCTGCACCTTGCAGGAGTGGAAACCACAAAGGGACAGCGGGGAGAGCAAATCCTGCCCTGCTCTGCCTCCTGTGTCACCTTCCCAGATCCTCAGCCTGCTCGGAAAGGTACTCCAGGGTTTTCAGGACAACTTAAAATGTTCGCTCAGGGTTTGGAAGTTTAGAATTAGAGGGATTTTTAAGGGGGCTGAGCAGGAGTCTTGCTGCTACAGAAGGTAGACAGGTACTACGGGGTTTTCAGGACAGCTTAAAGTGTTTGCTCAGGGTTTGGAAGTTTAGAAATTGAGGGATTTTTAAGGGGGCTGAGCAGGAGTCTTGTCTTCTCACTTTTTATTTTTTTTTTTTTCTGTTGATTTTCAAGGCATAGGAGGGGGCAAAATCTCTCAGCAGGCTCCTTGCACGGACACACCTGTGCACAGGTGCGGGGTCACACGCGTGCTCGGGCACTCAATCCAGCAAACCGCGCTCCTGTTCCTCAGCGCACACTCCTCCCATCATCCCAACAAACCCCGAGCGGGCTCCGGAGGCGCAGCGATGCCTCTGACTCACGCCAAGCAGCTTTTCTCACACTGTGCACGCCTGGGTCCCCTGGGGCTGAGCTGCGGGTGCTGCTCTGCCCTCCTGGCTCGGGACCCATCCCCAGGGCAGCGCGCAGAGGGGCACACGGAGCTGCCAAAGCGGGCTGGGTGGTCCCGCAGCCCAGCCCTGCCAGCTGCTCCAGGGGAAGGTGACAGAACCCGCACTTGGCAGCTCTGGAAGGATTTCCCTCCTCCCTGACAAGTTCTCACCCTGATCCGCCGTAATTAGAGCCTGGCTCAGCGCTGCAATTACACAGCTTAGCACCCTCCCTAAACATGGGCTCGAACAAGCTCTGCCTCTCTTTAATATTCAAATTAACGCGAATTCCAGCCACACAAACCGTGTTTCCAAACAACTCCCGAGCTGCCAGGTTACGCTCAAAACACCCCTCCAGCTGAACGAGAAGCAGTTTATTCCCACCCGGGGTGTTTGGTTAGTTTAAAGCTCTCTAAGGCAACAGAATTTCTGTTTACGTGTACAAACACTGGGAAAAGCGTAATTAAGGAAGTGAGAAATGGGCTTTACCTTAATGTCCTGCTGAGGTTTGAAAGAATCTCCGCTTCACTCCCTCCTTTCTTTTGCTCTGTCTCTCTCCCTCTCTCCTTGCATGGCTGGACTGACAGGTTGGCAGAGCTGAGAACGACAGGTTGGGTTTGTTTTTTTAGACACAACTCCTCCCCTCTCAAAGAGAAGAAAAAAAAAAAAAAGAGAGAAAAGAAAAGGAAAAAAGAAAAGGCAAGAGTATTTGGGAAAAGTTCACAGAAAACCCCGTCCTATCAGCACATTCGAACTGGTGAGAAAAATGCTACTTTGGGGAGCCCGGCAGTTTTCCAGTTGTTTTTCTCAAAAAGGCTCAAGGTCTGCTTTGCAATAAGTGTGAAGCAACCAAAGGATTTACACCAGGAACGGACTTGACCCCAAACCTCCCCCATTTCCCTGAAAACTGCTCCAGAGGTAATTACAGCCCCTCCGGAGCAGCCTCGACAAGAGGGCTGCTGGAAGAGTGCAAAGGGCTTTGTGCAGGCAGCACAGGCATCTTTGGGCCTTGGATTTTATCCCAGCACCAGTCTGTGTAAGAAATGTCACCAAGAGATGTCTGAAAACCCGTTTTCTTTTCCCCTCAGAACCCCGTGCTGCTGCTAACCTGCCCTCACAGCAGGTTATTTTAAATTCCTGGTTCACTCCATGCTCTGAATTGGTCGCATGGAGACCAGCTCAGCTCCTGTCCCTGTCACCTGAGAGAAGCCCAGCGAGCTGGGGAGGTTTTTAACAGCTCACAGTGACCACAAAAACGAGCTCAGTGTAAGAAGCTTCCACTTCCACAGGCCTTTCCACGAGTTCTGGCTCAGGAGGACAAAAAGTTGGGAATGCTCTGCTACAGTGATTTTACAGACATTGATTTTACCCCGGGTTTATCAAGAAATTCTTAATTAGGGCTGTGCCAAACTAATTCCATGCTGCTGGTGCCTGTGCCCTCCTGGCCATGGAGCTTGGCTCCTGGCAACCCAGGGCACAAGGATCTGCTAATAAAAGCCAGGGAAGAGCAGCCTGGAGGCTGGTGGTCGGTGATGGAAAAACTTCCCCCCTCCCACTGCCCTGCAATCTCTGAAAGAACTGACAGTCAGCCTCTTTTGGTCTCTAAAGCTTTTTTTGGGCACAAATCTGCAATTTCTCTGCAGAGTCGCTGCCTCTCCCTTACTCAGCAGCAGGAAAAGGAGCACACAGCAGACTAGTGGCTGTCAGCTGCATAACTTGGCATCACAGACCCCTCGGATAGAAGCCCACCTCCTCTGGGGCAGATTTGCTCCTGGGCTGGAGCAGTGAGGATGCAGAGGCTTCCCTGACCTGCCTCACTGGTGCTGGTGCCACTCTGTGCTGGGCACCAGCAGCTCTGCAAAAAGGATTCCAAAATTCTTGGGGGAAAAAACCCAAAACAAACCCAAACAAACCAGCCAGTTTAATTTAACATCACAGCCAGCTGGATTAGAGGTGGAACCAGTGGCTCACACACACAGTCAGCATGACATCACACCCAAAAATGCACTTTTTACAGGCTCAGCTTGATCCCCTGCACCAGGGGAGAGCCACATCCTTCCCCCCTTCTATTCCCTGCATCCAGGACTGATTCCCTCCTGCAGAATGCACTCACACCCTGCCTCTGCCTTCAGCTGCTCCCAGCTGTGCTCTGCTCCCTGCTGGAGGTGGGCACAGGGATCATGCAAGAGGCTGGGCAATCCTTTTTTTGTCATCACACAAAAGGTGCTGCCGGGTGTGCTGCAGGCACTGCTGGCTCCGAGGGGAGCAGGAGCTGCTGGCAGGTCCCAGACTCCCAGGGCACAGGGATGGGGAGAAGAATTCAGCATTAAGCACAGGCTGGTGCCAGCACTGCTGTGCCAAGGGTGGATTTCCCAGCACAGACCCAACTGCAGCTCCCTTTGGCACTGATCTGGATTTGTCTCAGTCCTCTCTCCTCAGCACCACGAGGTTGCAGATCCAGACCCTACAAAAGATTTGCAGCTTGAAGAATCTTTAAAATCTTTCAGCAAAGGGGTTTATCCTATTTATTGACTCAGGTTACCTGCCCTGGCATCAGGAAATCACCAAAAACGTGCCCAGCATGATGCTCTTGCTTCACCTCTGGCGTTTTCATCCCACATGGGAATCCTGGGGAGGCAGAGAAGCTGAACAGCATCACAAGGAGAGGGAAATCTCCCACCTCCAGCTGCAGCTTCCACCCAATCCCAGTCCAGCCCTGGAGTGTGACCGGTTTTTGCCAAGGCTGTGTCTGCTAAGGCTGAATTAAAGCCAAGAGCCCTCAGTTCTCAGCAAACACAGTTGCTATAAGAGCTTAAAAGCAGTCAATAAATGCACTTGAATTAAGCACTGCAGTGAGGTCGGATTTCTTGTTTTTCCTGTTCCACCAGCAAGTTTTGAGACAGCCTCATAATGAACCCTGGGAGCACAGCTCATTACAGCATCAGAAAAGTTGCAAAATTGCACCCAACTTGGGGTTGTTATGTTCTGGTAGTTACACTCCCTAAAGGAAAAAAAAAAAAAAAAATCAAAGAGGGAGGAACATGTCTCAAAATGTAGGAACCTAATCCCAAATGCCTTGATGCCAGTGACAGGATTCCCATGGTTTCAGAGGGCTGTGGATCAATATTAATGTGTGGGAAATTAAATGACTCAAAGTGCAGTTTGCAAAGAGATGAGAGTGGAAAAATAGTGAAGCAAATAACAAAGGGAATGAAGAAGATAGCTCATGTACCAGTCCAAACGTGGAAATGATGGGAATGGGACACATTTTCGTGGCTACCTGGGCTGGGGGGTAAATGAATATTTTTTTTTCCTCTCTGTGCTGTAGCAGCTCTCATCTTTTTACCAAGCATGATCCCTTGTTTAGTACAACTTATCCAACTTGTGGTCAAAGGGATGCAGGGAGGATGCTGGATGGCTACAGGAGGACAGAAAATGATGTCACTGGGAATTATTGCCAAACCAAAAAAGGACCCAGGAACAGAAAGTTAAGACGATGACAACTAAGGTTTGTAAAGACAATTATTGAGAAAATCAGAAGAGGAGGTGTTGGAAGGCATGAGAAGGAGATGTCTTTACAAAGTGTGGGCAGATACTGAAAGAAGCAATGGGGGGAACCATAAATTCCACAGAAATTCCACTGAGTGACACAGGCTGTTACTCAAGGCTGTGCTACAGCTCTGGATCTAGAGGAAAAGAAGAGGCACACAAGGAAAAAGAAAAACAGAGGGGGTACTCATTAGAAGGGGGTATCAGGCATTTTGGGAAGGCTGTGCTTCTCAAGAACCTCAGCCAGTGGGGAGAGGGAAATGTGGCTGGGAAATTGGGATAAAAAGGAGGAAATTAGTGATGTTGTTATTGTTGTTATTATTATTATTATGGCTACAAAGGAGGCTGCATCCTCTAACAATTCTGAGAGAGCCCATGAGGAATGCCCTGTAACCTCTCCCTTTATTCAAATAAAGTCACAGGACTCCTCCATCTCCTTTTTGAACATAAACCTCTGGTGTTTGCAGGTTCATTTTCCTGACACTAAGACAAATCCCACGTTTTCACATCAGGCTGGTGTTTCCCACTGATTTCCAAGTGGATCTGAGTTCCCTGATTCCCTGTCCCTCCTTGGAACCCTCACTGCCTGCAGACATCCCTTGTCCCCACAGCTTCAGGGGCTGGTCCAGCCCAGCAGACACTGGAGCCACCTGTGTATTGCAAAGGGAGAAAGGGAAAATCCCCATTTCAATCCCAGATTTATCCTTTGAGGTGTGGATCCCTCAATCCAGTGGCCACTGATCCCATTCCATCCCCTCAAACGACTGCAGAACCCTTTCTGCAACCTGGCTGAGGCTGTTGCTCTGAGTTTCCACTTATTCCAAGCTCAGACTCCCTTTTAATTCCATAAAAACTGCAGGTGCTGAATGTTTCATTGGGCAGGGAGGAGGTCCCTGCAGAGAAGAGCAGCTCGTGGGACCTTCAGTGCTTACAGAGCAAAAATCAGCACAAAAGTCCCTGCTTGGGGGCACAGAAAATCCCCTCTGGCACATCTGACAGGTTGTTCAGGGTGCTGGGAATGACAGGAGGGCTCCAGTCCTTTTCCATGTGCACAGGCACTGAATAATTCACCAAGAAATCAGCTGGCCAGCGTGGAAATAATCTGAAGTTAACGGAGCCCTTAGGTATTACATTAACTGGCTCTCCAGGGAAGGTTGTGGATTACTGCAGCTGAATAGAGCCCTTATTTATCAGATGGAAAAGGTTAATGTCATTTCCTTTCCTCTCCTCCATGGTTTTCCTCCCCACATCCCTGTTTCTGGCGAGCAGGAGGTGCAGACAGTGTAAGAACATGTGCGTGATTGTTTAAATCACCAGAGCTCTTTCTTGGGGCAGGGAGCAGGGGAAGAAATTAAGATTTCTGCTGGTTTCCTGGGGAGAATTACAGGGCTAGGAAACATAAAACACTGAGGGAAGGAAATGGGTTGTGGAGCACCTGGGCTTTGATTTGACATCCAAGAGTTCTAACTCAAGGAGGGAATTTGTGCTCTCCCATCTACTGTGGTGCCTAATGGGAACCAGGATCAAACTAATCTAATATTCTCATTCCATACTTTATAAAGCAAGACTGCATTAAGAAAAGTCATTTTTTTTACTCCTTAATGAAGTTTGAATACAGTTAAATTAAGTTCTACTAATAAAGAGTCTATGCTTTTTTTCTAATTTGCCTCTGGAGTCTCAAGAGCTGTTGACCTAAAGATAAATATCAGAGCACTTCAGCTATCTATTATGTGTCTGCTAATGATGTCAACAAGTTAATTCTAATGTCAACTGAGGAGAAAATTTCCATGTCAGGACTTAGCTTGGGCTAAGAGGAAAATCAAAGCTCTTTTTGTGGTTAAAAGCTCAAGACACCCAGGTTGATTTCCCTGTCCCTGGATATCCCTGGATAAGCCCTGTGGGGATATTCCCCTGCTGCAGTAACCTAAAGCACACTGAATTCACACTTCTAGGGGAGGAGGAATGTTTGTGACCGTTGGGAATGTCAGCATTCCAGGTGCTGGAATGGTGAGTGTGGCGTTGGGGGGTAGATTTTGCCCACAGCTCTGCTTCCCCCAGGCCTGCAGGTGCTCCCTGGGCATCTCCTGCTCCCTCCTCCTGCCTTGCCAGAGGTCGCAGGGGCTTCGAGCTCCTCAGCAGCCTCCTCTTTCCAAAGCCAGCAGCTTTTCATTCCATTTCTCAGTTCCTGCTCGGCCCCATAAAAGGCACCTGGATGCAGCTGTTGGTCTCTCTGAGTGCACAAGGTGTGAAATTCCCTCCCAGTTTCCAGCTCCAGCTGCTTCCCTGCATCCAGCTCCGAGCTGGGCCAGCCTCAGGCACGCTCCTTTCCTCTCTCCACGTCCCACGGGAAGAATTCCAGCCCAAAGGGCCCCTGGGGGCCACACTTGTGGGTGATTCTGAGCTTTCCATCCCTGACCTGAGTCCCTGGCTTTACCTTACCTTGCAGAGGTGCCTCGAGGACAAAAAGAAAATCCCTATTTCAGGGCATGGCAGGGCTGGCTAATTCCAGCTCTGAAAGAAACGGGGGCAGAGCTGCCCATTGACTCGGGTGGGATTTACAATGAGCCCTTTTCCATTTTGCATTGGCCCCGAGCAGCCATCTGAGGATAGCAGGCACTGACTATTAATTCCTCAGCGGGCAAACAATCAGAATGGAGTAAATTAATGGATGTAGCCAAGGCAACCCCAGCGTGGCTCCTGAGTTGGCTTCATGGGCTATTTGCAGGCTATGAAAAGAGCTGAGTGCATCTGCTCTCTTTTTTAATTTTTTTTTAATTTTCTTTTTTTTGCTCGCCCATAAAGGAAAAGCTTTCCTGGACAACCAGGCAGCCAGGATAAAGCAAACAGCCTTTCCCAGAAAGCCAGCCTTGACTTTGTTATAATTGCTGTGTAAATATAATCCCACTCATCAATTAAAAGCTGCTCTCCAGGGCTGGAACATTATCCATGTTCATGGGGCTGGAATCCCTGTCAATTCGCTCTGCTAACTCCGTATTCATGGGCATTAGCCTTGGGAAGGAGGATGTGATTGCTTGAATAAATTCAGCAGCCACCTCCAGCACCCCTGGAGCAGCTGGCAAGAGTCAGGCTGGCTGCAAGAGGGGCTCAGGAATAGGTTGTCATGGAAATCCTAAATATTCAATCCTAAATATTCAACGTTCAGGGGGATTCAGATGGAATAGTTGATAAACAGAAATAGCCCAGCCCTTGCCAACCTCAGATCTGACCCCCTGGTCCTACAGGTGTTACTGAGATTCAAAAAGCTGGATTTTTTTCAAGTGTCTGAGTAAGAATAATTCTGAATTTTCACCAACAGATAGGTTGCCACAAAAATCCTAAATAGTCATTCCTAAATATTAAATGTTCAGGGGGATTCAGGTGGGATATTTGATAAACAGAAATAGCCCAGCCCTTGCCAACCTCGGAGCTGAAAAGCCTACAGGTGTTACAGACAATCAGAAAGTTGGGTTTTTTCGATTGTTGAGTAAGAAAAATCCAGAATTCTCACTGCCATTGCCAATTCCCGGTCCCGTTGTCCTTGCAGCCCTCTCCCAGACCCTGTCCCTGCCGTGGGGGTCAGGCTGTTCCTGCTCCTTGGGCTCTGGCTGCAGCCAGCTGCAGGGGCCAGAGGCCACGGGCTAATGGGCTCTGCCCACGAGCTGCTGCTGCTGAGCCCTTGCCCCGGGGCCACCAGGGCCAGCCTTACCCTGACCCCTCCTTTATGGGCCGTGTTCTGTGTGACTGAACATTCTGAATAATTCACAACGGCTCGGCTCTTTCCGCGGCGCGGTTGCCAAACTTTACGACCCCAAATACAAGCCGGGAATGGATTTCCCTCTCGGGCAGGATCCAGCAGCTGTTCGACAACAGCCAACACCCCCCCGCAGCAGTTTAGCACCGGGACTAACTGTGTCCTACCTCATTAGGCTGAGGCAGTTCAGGCTGGAGAGGAATTCTTGGCCCCGTGCTGGCAAAGCAGCACAAGAGCCCCGTGCTGGGGGCGGTCAGCACTGCTGGTGGTTAAAATCTCAGTCTTCTTCACAAGGGAGGAGAAACTGGGTTCCGTGGAACACAGTGGAGGTTGTCCGTGGATATTGGGGTGCTGGAGTGACCCCAAAGAAGGACAATTGAGGTAGGGAAGGGCTGGAGCCCCAGGAGGGGCTGAGGGAGCTGGGAAAGGGGCTCAGCCTGGAGAAAAGGAGGCTCAGGGGGAACCTTCTGGCTCTGCACAGCTCCTGCCAGGAGCGTGGAGAGAGGGGGGGTCTGTGTCTGGTGCCAAGTGACGGGTGATGGGACAAGAGGAAACAGCCTCAGGTTGTACCACAGGAGGTTTAGGTTGGACATCAGGAGGAATTTCTCCCCAGAAAAGGCTGCCCAGGGTAGTGGGTGTGTCCCCATCCCAGAGGGATTGAAAAGTCGTGTAGATGTGGCACTGGGGACATGGAGCTGGCCACAATGGGTTCATGGTCGGACTCAGCGAGTTCAGAGCCCTTTCCCAGCCTCAACACTTCTGTAACTCTATCCGAAAACCAGCCTGGGGGCAGGAAGGTGGTTTGGAACAACTTTTAAAAAGCTGTGATGGAGCACTGGGACACTGCTTCCCTCTGTGGAAAACGACTGGAAAATGGGAAGGAGGTGGGGGTGGGGGTCAGGTGTGGCTCAGGTGGGCGTTGGACACGGGATGGACGCGGGATGGGCACGGGATGGGCACGGGATGGACACGGGGTGGACACGGGATGGGCACGGGATGGACACGGGATGGGCACGGGATGGGCACGGGATGGACACAGGGTGGACACGGGATGGGCACGGGATGGACACGGGATGGGCACGGGATGGGCACGGGATGGACACGGGGTGGACACGGGATGGGCACGGGATGGGCACGGGATGGACACGGGGTGGACACGGGATGGGCACGGGATGGGCACGGGATGGACACGGGGTGGACACGGGATGGGCACGGGATGGGCACGGGATGGACACGGGGTGGACACGGGATGGGCACGGGATGGGCACGGGATGGACACGGGGTGGACACGGGATGGGCACGGGATGGGCACGGGATGGACACGGGGTGGACACGGGATGGGCACGGGATGGGCACGGGATGGACACGGGGTGGACACGGGATGGGCACGGGATGGGCACGGGATGGACACGGGGTGGACACGGGATGGGCACGGGATGGGCACGGGATGGACACGGGGTGGACACGGGATGGGCACGGGATGGGCACGGGATGGACAC
>VXBS01008727.1:23022-56227 GCA_013400255.1 Sitta europaea
CCACTTTTTGTCACTCAGTTCCACCTCCTGACATAGGGAGGGATTTTTTTTTTTCACCGTTCTCCATCTCGGTTTGAGCTCATCTAAAATTTGCAAAGCTCCAAACAAATTAATGTCTGATTGATGTTTGGGGTTCTGGAGGAATGTGCCCACCCTCACTCCAGTCCCACATGGGATGCAAGGCTGCATCTCTGCTTTGGGCCACAAAACAATAATAATTAAAATATTTTAAAATATTTAAGTATTTGTAATTGATATTTATTGATTAAATAAATATATAAATTTAATTTAGTTAATATTCATCAACTAAATAAATGAATCTTTATTAATAAATTAGTAAACATTATTTATAATAATTAAATAGTATAATTATACTTAATAAATCTATTGATATAATAATTAATTTAATTATATAATAATTAAAATAAATACATTTTATTAATAAATAAAAATAATTACAATACTGATGGTCCTGAAAGGGATTAATTACCACAGAGCAACCTTCTGTTCACAGCCAGGACAAGTCTGGAGCACTCCAAAGCAGGAGAGGCCATAAAAATCATAAAAATCATAAAAATTATAAAAATCATAAAAATTATAAAAATCATAAAAATGACACCAAGATCATCTCAGAGCAGATAACACAACAGAGGGGTAAAACACATATTTAACTAATGTAATGTTTCTATGCAAGTGAGAATATTTACACCTTTATTTAGGCTTTTTATACTCTTCATTTATGCTTTTGCTGTTGTAATCTCACTTATCCCACAGATCTCCACGAAATAGAATTTCACCCTCAGCTCCTCTCTTTTTTCCGTGTTAAGAACTTTGTTTGCCATCACCCTGCCATGATTCTCTCCCATTCCCACCAGTTCTCTCCAAGGGTTTTTGAGGCTGTGTGAGAAAGGGAAATCAGAAAAATGATTTGTTTTCTGAAAAAAAAACAGATTTTTGTTGTTTTTAAGTGAGGGAATAAGCTTGGAAAACCTGATCCCTCATTCCCTTTGCATCCCAGCATCTCCAGGACCCTCAGGTCCTCCTGGCAGCAGTGGGATAACACACAACACAGATTTTTTTGGTGATTTTTTTAAGGTTGTGTAAAAAGATTTCTTTATTAAAAATTGTTTCTTTTTATGAATTATTTTTTACAGACCAATGTGATTGGTGAAAGAAAAATGTCTTCACCCACACTGGTCAAACTAGAGGAATATTAAAAGAAATCTTTCTTTTTGGGAGGAATGTATAATAATAGATATTGTAGCAAAAACAGTGCTGGTGTTTATGTTCTTTCTTTGAGAAAAGAATTTCAGCAGACTAAAACATCAGAAAATTGGAACTTTAGAAAACTAGAAACTTCAGGTTTGAAACTAGACTACACCACTGTGCTCCGTGGGATATTGCAATTATCCTTCTGGATTCTGGGATTTCAGACACCACAGGAAAAAGAATTTTAGACACTGACAGGAGAAAGAATTTTAGAAAGTCACAGGGAAAAACAAACAAACAAAAAACCCGCTGGTGTGACTCTGCAGATCCTCAAGCTTAAGGATTTTTTTATTTCCAGTTTCATCTTTGTGCTTTCTTGTGGAAACAGGCTATTTTGGGGGGAGAGCTTTTCATTAAAAAAATAATAAAAAAAAAGAGAATAATTAGTGGAATGAGGCTGGAACGCCAAACTGAGCTGCATTTCAGACCCCTTGGTGCAGTGGCTCTCAGGAGCTGGGGCAGCGTGTCCCTGCGCATTCCTGGATTCCAGAGCGCAGGAATTGGAGTTTGGAAAAGCAGCCCAGGGAAGCGTGCTGGGACAGGAGGGGCTGCAGCAAAGCACAGTGAGGAGAGAAGCTCTGGAATGTGACGCTGCCCTCGGTCTCCAGCGGGTTCCTCACCTTGGGAGGAAGATTTCCCTCTGCAGGAATCTTCCTCCTCCTCCACTGACAGCTGCAAAATGAGAGGATTGTTCACGCAGCAGCTGAGGGGCTCAAACCCAGCTCTGAGCCCCCTCCCTGCTGCCCTGCGCTGCTCTTGCTGCTGCTCTGGTTGAATTTTCACACATCCTCAGAGGTGGCACCCCTCACGTTTCCCTCTGCAGGCTCAAGGAATAGTTGAAAAAATTTTCCCTGCTAAATACGAAGTGCTCTCTTTACAAATTGTTGTTGAGGGGTTTCCTTTCCCTTTCACCTGCCTGATTTTAGCTTTTTTTTTTTTTTTTTTTTTTTAATTTTTTGGCATATCTAGANTTTTTTTTTCTAATTCTTTGGCATATCTAGAGGGTGGAAAATTTTACAAATGAGTAAATTCCTTTTCTGTCCAGAGCAGAATAAAGGAGCCCGGGGTCAGCTCCAGGTTTGTGGCCAACCCTGGTGCTCACCCACGTATTAAAATGCAAATTGTATTTACCTGCCGTGAAAAGGTAACATTTAGGAGCCAAATTCCTTTTTATAAGTATTCATAAATGCTGTTTGCATAACACATCCCCATAATCAGATATTTTTGAGTTGGGCCTGTAATGAGATCTTGTAAATTGGCTGTTATCTAAAGGGTTTATTTTTATTAAACAAGTAAATAGCACAGAGCAGCAACTTTCCTGTGGCCAGGCTGCCACCTCTTCACGAGGTTTTTTTTTTAAAAACCCAAACCGGTGTCAGTGAATGAATGTGCAAGAATTTCTTGAAGAAACTGGGTTTTAAATTTAGAATCACTGTAGTCATTGCATTTCTAATAAAAGTAATTAAACTGGGTTTTAAATTTAGCATCACTGTAGTCTTTGAATTTCTAATAGAAAGTCATTAAAAACTACACAAAATATTGTCTGAAGAGCATATTTATAAAATCTAATTTATAGTAACTGCTGCTTTAGTGGAGTGACAAACTGGAAAATTTTAATTTTTCTTGGGAACTCAAGGCTTGTCTCGACAGTCCCAACCCAGCAGTTTTCCTTATCAGAACAAAACACACCTACAGGGCTGTAAAAACTGACTTGGGGGTGGGGAAAACGGTTTTCCTGGGATCTGGAGGAGATTATTCACCTGGATTTGGGGAATAAATGTGACCTGAGCTTTCCCACGGGGGCTGCAGCAGCTTCTGTCCCCCCATTTCGGGCACATTTCCCAGAGCTTTGGGGGCTCCTGCCCCGGGATTTGTGACTCAAGGCTGAGCTCAGCCAAAGCCACAGATCCCCAAACCTCTTCAGCTTTCCCAAAATGCAGTTCTTGCTGGGAATTCAACATCTGCCTCCTCAAGGAGCTCAGCCAGAGCCTGACCTCCAGCAGGGGTGAGCTTTGGGAAAGTTCCCTTCCCTGCTCCAAGCTGGGTTTGCTCCCTCCAGAGGAGCCATCCCAGGAAATCACTGGGGGTGTTGAAAAACCCACAAATAATACTTCTAGGTGTTCTATATCCAGGCTGTTTGGTGCCAAAATGTTGCATCCAGCTCCCTCCAGATGATATCTATTTAGTGAGCAGCCCTGTGCGGGACCTCGTGCACCTAAAGGGATTTACAGCAGTGGAAACTATTTGAGGAATTGCAGGTGAGGCATTTCACTGTGCCCAGGGGGATTTCTGACCTGCTTTTCATAATGAAGACGGTGTTTTCACAAGGTCACCAACAGCATTCAAGCCTGGCCCAAGAAATGCAGCCAGCAAAGAGCAGGGATGGAGGAAAGAAGCAACAGGAATAACGTTATTGTATCCCTCACCCTGGGGATAAAGCAGGCTGGGTCTCCAACTGGAAATATCCAAGGGATGATTGAGGATCACAGGAGTGCTGCATCCCCAGCAGATCCCAGCCCTTCCTTCCAGGGTGCTGAGGTGGGAAGGTTCTCCAGAAAAACCTGTATTTGTCCTGTGTGGTGTGTGTGATTTTAGAAACGTTTGCAGGCAGAGCCCCCGGGCAGCTCAGCATCCTCGGTGTGCCACAGCAGAGAGCAGTGCCCTGCAGGCAAGGAAAAGGCTTAGCAACCACAGAGAGGAGAATAAATAGAGATGAAGCCAGGCAGTGAGTTCCTCTGTTGGCAAATCATTTAATTAATATAGAGATTTCAATCTCCTGCACATCACAGACACGACTGAGTAGACAAACACTGTGCAGTGTGACCTCCCCGAGCCAGGAAACAGGAATTGTGTGTGCCACTAACGAGCTGTTTAAATATCCTGGGGTGGCTGAAAGGGCTGGCTGGGTCTCCAGGAATGAGGGAATCACCTCCATGGCTCAGCTCTGGAGCTGAGCTCCTGTTCATCCATATCACTGTGGTGAGCAACAAACGACACCAACCTGGTTTAGTAAAAATCATCTGACTCTAATTCCTTTCAAAAACTGACCCCCTTTATACATCTTCTAGAGCAGGCCACTGTCATTGGTCAGAAGAGTGCCAGAACTCTTCATCCCATTGCCCAAAACCAACAGACACAGAGAATGTCCATCCCACAGACAGGAATCTAAAACATCACTCTTGTTACAATAATACTGGTAATGTTTATGTCAAGCCTGCGAGAACCAGGTCTTCCTAAACTAAAACATCACAAAGAAACTGAGTCTAGAAACTCAGAAAGTTCAGGCCCAGGAGCCTCAGACTACACATCCTGGGGGAGCCCTGCATCCCAGGGGGCAGGAGCAGGGCAGTGCACAGCATCCCCCTGGGATGGAGTGTCACTGTGTGAGTGACAGCCAGCCAAAAACCCCCAGCTCTGCCCTCTCCATCCCATAATTGCACGGCAGACACCCCAGGCTGTGCTTTTCCAGGGATTATTGCCCTCCACTGAAAGCTGCAGTCACTTGGCCTTTGGCCTCCCAGAACCACCCAAAGTTCTCAGGAATCTCCAGGGCTCTGCTCCCTGTCAGGTCTTTCTCAGACAAATGGAAAACACATTTTCACTTCAAACTAATCCCTGTTAAACAGCACTGAGACCAGGCAAACCCTTGAGCTGATCCTAATAATAATAATAATAATAATAATAATAATAATAATAATAATAATAATAATATTTTTAAAAAGGAACATATTTAGAAACAAATTAGCCTTGTAAGTGAGGCACTGCAGGATCATTCTGTGAATCCAGCGTTGGGCAGAGGGGATTTGCTGCTCTGAGAGTGACACCAACCACGGGAAACTCCAACCCAGGGATGAGCTGGGCTCTCCACAGCCAGCTCAGGGCAGGGTGTGAGGGAGAGGGGGCTTAGTGCTGGGAAATGACAGAGCTTTGTGGGCTCTGGGAAAGAGAGGAGTTCTGAACAGGCTGATCCAGGGAAGGCAGCTCTGCCCTGGGTGCTGCGAGGAGCACCCAGAATGGGAAGGACATGGAGAGGTTGGAGAAGCTCCAGAGGAGGCACCAGGATGATCAGAAGCTGGGAGAATTGGGATGGATCAGCCTGGAGAGGAGAAGCTTTGGTGTGACCTCAGTGTGGCTTTTAGTGCCTGAAGGGGCTCCAGGAGAGATGGAGAGAGACAGGACACAGGGAATGGTGTCAAACTGGCAGAGGGCAGGGCTAGATGGGATGTGGGGATGGAATTGTTCCCTGGCAGGGTGGGCAGCCCTGGCACAGGTGCCCAGAGCAGCTGTGGTGCCCCTGGATCCCTGGCAGTGCCCAAGAGCAGGTGGAGCCCCCGGGACAGTGGAGGGATCCCTGGACTGGCAGGGGAATGGGATGAGCTTGGAGATCCCTCCAACCCAAACCATTCCAGCACTCCAAGATTTAGCAAAGTGATTTACTGAGACACTGGGCATGCTGTTCGAGTGAGAGCCTCAGCTTTGAGCTTTTTGTCAGTGAAGCCCAAGGAAATGATTTTTCCAGCAGGATCCATTGAGCCCTTTCATCTCAAATCCATTTTTCCTGGGCCACCTTCACTGCCCCAACAGTGGCAGCTCCTGGTGTGCCAGGTGTGGGATCCAGGAAGGGGGAGCATTCCTGGGCACCCCCAGGAACCCAGTTCTCCCTGAGCCATCCTCTCAGGGAACGTTCTTGGATCCAGCTGGGGCCCTTGGAAGGCGGAGCAGAGCTCTCCTTCCTCGCCAGGCATTGTTCTGGGAGGGCTGGGGTTGGTTTGGGGCTGGCCTTTTTCCTGGGGCTGCTTTTGGGAGCGAAGGGCTCTGCATGGAAAGTGGCTTGGTGAGCTCTNCTGGGGGAGCCCTGCATCCCAGGGGGCAGGAGCAGGGCAGTGCACAGCATCCCCCTGGGATGGAGTGTCACTGTGTGAGTGACAGCCAGCCAAAAACCCCCAGCTCTGCCCTCTCCATCCCATAATTGCACGGCAGACACCCCAGGCTGTGCTTTTCCAGGGATTATTGCCCTCCACTGAAAGCTACAGTCACTTGGCCTTTGGCCTCCCAGAACCACCCAAAGTTCTCAGGAATCTCCAGGGCTCTGCTCCCTGTCAGGTCTTTCTCAGACAAATGGAAAACACATTTTCACTTCAAACTAATCCCTGTTAAACAGCACTGAGACCAGGCAAACCCTTGAGCTGATCCTAATAATAATAATAATAATANTGTTCTGCTCCCACTGGAGCTGATTTTGGATTCTGCATTCTCCACTCCGGGCACTGGTTACATCCAGAGATCATTTAGGATGTGTGAATGTCTTAACAGCCCATTCCAAAGCCCACGGAGGCTTTCTCTTTCCTTCAATAGACTTTGATTGGGCCACAAGTAAACAACCAGGAAATCTGAGTTGTTTTAACCTTTGTTCTACCTTTCTCCTTTCCTGCACTGACTGCCTTACTTCATTTGTTGCCTCACACCTATTTAAAGATAAAACTTCTTTCCTTTAAGAGTCATGCCTTGAATTTTCCCCCTTTTTAACTTTTCCCCGTTTTGATTCATTCCTTCTAACCACCTTCAATGGGCTTAGATTTGTTGAGCAAGTGCAAATGCTGACAGAGTTAATTTTTGTCCCCGTGCGTTTGCAGGGAACAAGATCGTGGAGGATAAACCTCTCAGGGGTTGGGTTTTATTTCCCCTGCCTCAGGAGAGGCACAGCACATTCCCCCTGCTGTGCCCCAGCCTCCTGCCTCGGGTGCTCTCATTTCTGGGGAGGAGAGGAGCGATTTCCCCCTCCTTTGATCCACGGAGGGTTTTTGGGAGGGCTCCTGCAGGTGAATTTTCCCCCTGGCCATGGGTGCCCACCCCCCTTCCTGCCCTTCCCTGCCCATTCCCAGAAATTTCCAGGAGGATGCCAGGAGGTGCTCAGGGAGCAGGAACTGGATGAAAAGGATCCAAAAAATGCCAAATTCAGCCTGCCTCACCTGCCCTGCTCACCACGAGCCACACCACGCTCAGCTTTGTGTTTTCTGTCCCTCTGCACAGGGAACTTTTCCACTCATCCAAACACTGGCTTGCATTGTCCCATATATTTTAGAAATTCGGTGCCAGATATTTGACAGTGTCTTCATTCATGCTGCAAATAGGAAAATGGATTTCAGTGTGTCATGTTACCTGCAGGCCCTGCTCAGCCTTCCCTGGGGCAAAGAAGAGGACTTTTATTCTTCTAGGCAATCCTTTCTGGAAAACAGAAAAGTTTCCAGCTCCTAGAAGTGTGTGGGGGTCACAGGCTTTGCTTTGCAGTGGATAAATTCAGATCAGACTCAGTGTTATACCCTGCAGCTACACTGGGGCCACTTACTTGGGATTTAATGGCTTTTATGATGGTCTTAGTTGGCTTGAACAGAAATAGTCAGCAAATAGTAGTTAAAATTCAAACAGCCATTAAAGTCTGGTCCTGACAAGATGCAACTACTCTGTTACTAATGGACTTTTCCCCACAAGGACACATTTGTTAGAGGAAAATGTTTGAAATATTTGGGTGGTTGACAGTGGGGGGAAAAAAAAAAAAAAAGGAGAGAGCAAATTCTAAAGTTCTGAGGAAGCTGTGGTGGCAGGATCAGGCTGCACACATCAGCAAGATCCCTGATCAGGACAGGCAGCAGCACCCCAGGAACGTTTTCCATGAGCTGTCTTTATTTAAAGAGATCTGCACTCACACATCCCTGTTAGCAGGGGGGGAAAGCCCGGAGGAAAAGCTGCTGGGAGGTCCAGGAATAATATCTGACCATCCATTCAGTCAAATAAACCCCTCACTGCTGCTGGAGCCTGCAGCAGCTCAGCACTGCCCTGGCACAGCAAAGGATCCACTTTGGGAGGAGAAATCCAGTCAGAAACACTCAGGGGCCGGAAAGTTTGATGTCCAGAGGTGCACACGGCAAACACTGTACCCAGAATTTGGGAAAAGATTTGGGAGGTTCAGCATCAATTCCTGGAGGCAGAACCCCCTGCACAAACTGCAACCTGTAGGTGAAGATCATTTTGGTTTGGTTCTGCATTTAGGAGCTGAAGCTGGAATCAGGAGGATGTTTCCCATCAGAACAGAGCCGAGCTTTGGTTTTACACTGGATTTACTCCCTGCTGCTCCGTGGAAAGCTTTGGAACACAAACTTCCCTGAATGGATCAGCACCTGGAGCCCTCCCACGGATGAGCCAAAGGGTTTAATGAATTTTCATTATTCGCCAGCACAAAGACATCTCCTGGGGGTGACAACACTCCGAATTTTCCACCGACCCACCCAGCCCTTCCAGCCGCTCCGAGAGCTGCGCTGGGCTCGGTGCAGAAAGGGCTGGAGGCAAAGGTGTGGTTTGTGCTCCATGGTGCCACTTGGTTCAGGCCGGTTAAAAGTGTAAATAATAGAAACAACTTCTTTTAAAACGGCAATTCAAAAAGAGAGGGAAAAACCCAACACCTTGGCGTAATTAAATTTAATTTTGTTTCTAATTAGATGCTGGAGCTACAAACCGCTCCAGAGCTGCTCTTTGCATGGTGCTTGAAAGTTTTTTTTCCAAATGAGCTCTTGGAGTGACAAGTGGAGATCTAAGAAACCTCCTGATCCTGCTCTGCCCCGCTGATTAAAGCGCTCCCAATGCCTCTGATTGTTGATATTTTTAATTCCGTTTTTTATTCACTGCTCTTGCTCCGGTTCATGTCTCCAGATATCCACATCTGGATTATTTTCCTGCTGTTCAGTTTGAGTTTCGTTCTCTCAGCCCTGCCTGTACCTGATCTAAGTGTGTCATTTACAGACTCATTCCCAAATTGCTCAGAGTTTCAGAGCAAAACCCAAAACTCCTCATCCTTTCTCTCCCGTTACATCCACATCCCAGAAATCTCAAAGGGATCTGAACACATTTCCAAAACCTGTTGGTGCCTGGTTTTTATTTGAAATATTTGAAATGTTATCAGCATTGTGGCCAGCTTAAATGTGATCAAAGCTCATTAAGCAAATTAGCATCAACATTAATGAGAGCAGATCTCCCAGGTCTTCCAACCTTAGCAGCCACTTGCTTTATTTCTCAATTTTACTGTATTTCTTTTTAGATTTATTTTCACTCAACAAACACATCGTGCACACACAATATTAAAAAAGATATTTTTGTAAAGAAAAACCCTGATCCTGTGAGCCAAGGCCAATTTTTTCTTCTGTATTCTGCACTGGATTTGCCCATGCTGCATCCATGTAAATCAGAAGTGATAATAAAAACATCTGGACTGGCTTTCTGCCTTTCGTTTCACATCAGCTGGAGGCTGACAGATAAAATTCAGCCCTGCCTGTACCTGATCTAAGCGTGCATTTTACAGACTCATTCCCAAATTGCTCAGAGTTTTAGAGCAAAAACCAAAGTTCCCCATCCCTTCTCCCCCATTACATCCACATTCCAAAAATCTCAAAGGGATCTGAACACATTTCAAAATGAGACCCTGTTGGTACCTGGTATTTATTTGAAATATTTGAAATACTATCAGCATTGTGGCCGGGTTGAATGTGATTCAAAGCTCATTAGGCAAATTAAGCCACTTTTTTCTTCTGTATTCTGCACTGGGCTTGCCCGTGCTGCATCCCTGTAAGGCACGAGTGATAATAAAAACATCTGGACTGCCTTTCTNTAGAGCAAAAACCAAAGTTCCCCATCCCTTCTCCCCCATTACATCCACATTCCAAAAATCTCAAAGGGATCTGAACACATTTCAAAATGAGACCCTGTTGGTACCTGGTATTTATTTGAAATATTTGAAATACTATCAGCATTGTGGCCGGGTTGAATGTGATTCAAAGCTCATTAGGCAAATTAAGCCACTTTTTTCTTCTGTATTCTGCACTGGGCTTGCCCGTGCTGCATCCCTGTAAGGCACGAGTGATAATAAAAACATCTGGACTGCCTTTCTGCCTTTCGATTCACCTCAGCTGGAGCTGACAGATAAAATTCAGCCACACTCAGCCTTTGTGTTTCTCCCTCCAGAACCCATCTGGAACTTCCCCGGGACGGTGAGGACGTTCAGCAGAGGGCGAGGGCTCCGTCCTCACCTGTAACAGCTGCAGCTGTTTTCCCGTTTTTACAGACAGCAGCGGGGAGGGTTGGCTGTAAAGGAGAGGGAGCTGCTCCCTCCAGGGCTGGTGGCAGAGCCCCCAGCAACACCTCGAACACGGAGATGTCCCAAACACCCCTCGGCAGTGATGGGAACCAGAAAGCAGCACATGAGAAACATCACTGCAGCGAGGGAGGGCAGGGGAAAGGCAAAAAGCAGCAGAGGAAATAACAGGATTTCTTCTGTTGTGAGTTCTGACAGTCGGCAAAGGAGGGTTTCAAAGGGAGCAGTGGTTGGAGAGCTGCTGGTGCATCCACTTTTTAGTGCCAATTTCATGTTTGATGTTTCATTCTGCTGAGTAGAAAGAGTTATGCAGAATATCCAATTAATTATTATAATTGAAAACAAAAAGACACGTTGAAAGAGTAACTTAAAGTAATACAAGAGTAATAATTTCCTGTCTGGGAATATTTCCTCTGGTAGAGCCTAGAGCTGGATTAATCTTTTTCCTCTGTTCATAACCACATCTTCCTCTTTTCCCTTTTTTTCTATCTGTTATATTCTGATTGTGTAGCAAAAATTCCTGCTCTTGCCATTTCTGCTCTGACACTGAGTGTTATTAAATTTCCATCTCACTGTCATTACTCAGGCCCTTGGGACTGCTGGGTTCTTCCCCTCTGGTCTTTCCCTCCTTCAGCATCTGTGTTTCAACCCTGACTTTTCAAGAAGTTCAGCATCATTGATAAAAAATTTTAAAAATCAGTTTGAGGATTGATCCCAAGGAGATTCATAGTTGCATTCTTTTCTCATGTGCTCCCAATGATTAAAACACCCTTTCCTTCCATGTCTTCCACCAGGCTGGATCTTTAGATTAAGGAATATCCTGAATTTTTAGTCTAATGATTATCCTGGGTGTTTAGTTTAAGGAATATCCTCGATCTTTGGTTTAATAAATATTCTGGATTTTTAGTTTAATGGGAAACTAAACTGGATCTTTAGTTTAAGGAATAGCAGGATTTTTGGTTTGATGGATATCCTGGATCTTTACTTTTAGGAATATCCTGAATTTTTAGTTGAATGGATATCCTGAATTTTTAGTATAAGGAATATCCTGGATTTTTAGTTTAAGGAGTATCTTGGATTTTTAGTTGAATGAATATCCTGAAATTTTAGTTTAAGAAATATCTTGGATTTTTAGTGGAATGAATATCCTGAATTTTTAGTACAAGGAATATCCTGGATCTTTAGTTTAAGGAATATGTTGGATTTTTAGTTTAAGGAATATCTTGGCTCTTTGGTTTAATGAACATCCTGGATCTTTGGTTTAATGAATGTCTCTGCATGTGGTCGTTCAGGCAAGTTTGCCTCCCCTATCTGGAGAAGCTCAGTAAACACTTAACAGTAAACAGGTTCACAATTAACCACGAGTGACCTTGGGAAAACTTCCTCTGACTTCTCCTGGACAAGTCTCAGTGCCTGGCAGTGACACTCCAACAAAATATTCTGTGTTCCCCACGTGCCCCTCTCTTCTCCTGGGGCAGATTCTCCAGGGTGACAGCATGGGAGCTCGTTTGCCTGAGCCTGTCCCTCCACTCCCCTTGATCAGGATTGTCAATGTTCCATTTGCTGTGTCTGCATGCTGCAGTTGTTCAGGGGCTCCCTGCAAACCCCACGCTCGGGGGGAGCTGCTGCTTCCCCAGCCGGCTCAGACACAGCAATTCCTCTGCAGGGCTGGGGATCAAGGAGCCCTCAGTGCCCCAGGGCCAGGCATGGCAGCAGAAGGGAGCTGGGGGAGCAACCTGGGGGGAACTTCATCCCCTGAACATGTGACTGGGACCAAACCTAGAAAAGTGTCAAAACCTGGGACCATTGTCCAATTTTGGGTGGGCTTCATCTGCCCTAAATGTACCTGGAGGCCTTCAATAAACAGAACTGCTTTTAATTCCCTTAACTTTGTCTGGCCTCTGTTTTTAGGTAGCCCCCAAAGGCATCACCACCAGCCAGGATGGCTGGAGCTGCTTCCACCTCCCTCCCGAGCCAGCCTGGGATCTGCAGCTCTGGCAGGGTTTTGGCTCCTTGGAGAAGCACAAAAGGGAAAGCAGCAGGGGAGGGAGAGGGTGAAAAGCTGAGCCCTGTTCCTAAAAACCAGCAGCGTGGTGGGAGGAGGTGAGCTCTGTGGACAGGGCTTCCAAATGGCATCATCAGCTCATTCTTGTGGTTTTGAGCTGAGAACTCTGGCCGTGGCTCTCTGAGCAGCACAGCTGCCTACCAAATGCTGCAAGGGCCTCCAGACAGCCCCCCAGAGCCCCCAGCCCAGGGGAGGCTGTGCTGGCACGGAGCTGCAGGGTTTTATGACATGTCATTCTCTGCTCTGTCCTCGTTCAACCTCGCATTGTTTCCCAGGCAGGGCAGATCTCAGAGCAGGATTGGGGACTCCAGAACTTGTCCTGGCTTGTGTAACCTCGGCCTGAGCTGCATCCCAGTGCTGCAACACCGACAGTGGCACTGCTGCCCTCCAGGGCAAGGGGACAAAAGGTGCTGGGGCAGCAGGGAGAGGCATCCTCAGAGCTGGTGATGCCTGCTGGGGGCTGAGCTGGAGCAGAACCAGGCAGAGCCAAAGGATCCAGCAGGGATTTATTCAAAGGGATTTATTCAAACCTCCCTGGGCAAACCTGGGCAGTGCCAGAGCCCGGCTGGGCCACACCCAAGGGGAACCAAAATGGGCACAAAATGGACCCAAAATGGGCACAAAATGGGCACAAAATGGACCCAAAATGGGCACAAAATGGACACAAAATGGGCACAAAATGGGCACAAAATGCACGAGCAGCCACCAGGTCCCAGCCTTGGATCAGTTCTGCTCCAGCAGCACCTTGGAGTTCCCTGGGCAATTCCAGCTGCAGGGCAGGAAGCTCCATCCTCCTTGGGTTGCCTTCTCCCCTCACCCTTGCTTTGGGTCTTGGCCCTGAAAGTTGTCCTTGGTCCCAAAGTGGAGCAGGAATTGTTTTGTCTCCCTGCTCTGTGAGGGGAGCTGAGCAGCACTGAGCATGAAACCTAAAACTGCCCCAAAACAGCCCAGAATGGGAAAAATAGAAAAGCTCAAACTGCAGCCATCACTGGTTTGGCCTTTTTTGTTACAGACCTGCTGCAAGCCTTTTATTGAGGACAATAAAGGAGAAGCTGCATCCCGAAGTTTTCTGCAACCTGCAAATCATCTTCCCTGATGGTTTCAGAGCAGAAATTTGCTCCAGGTTCCCCACGATGACCAAGCTTCTAGTCAAGGACAGACATGTTCAAAACTGAGTCTTTCCTTCCTTATCTCAGTCCCCCCAGGGGTTTTGAGAGCCAAAAAGATGCTCAGGAAATCAGAACTCATGGAGCAATCTGCTGCCAGCCAAAAGCACCGACTGTCTCTGATTTCCCCAAGTTGTTTCCATGGAAATGGGGGCTTTCCATGCCAGGAGCATCTCAGCAGAGGAGGGAAACAAAGGGGACACTGGCCTGTGTTCACTTTTTGGCATCAGGAGTGCAGAGGCCTTGCAGGAACGTGGACCTTGGGATGTTCACTTTGGATGGAACCAAAGCTCTCCTGTTTTTGTTTGGTTCGGTGTCTCCTGGCCTTTAAGGGTTTGGGGTTTTCTGCCAGCCACAAATGGAAAAAAAGGCCTCTTCCTTTGGGAAAGGGAGCCAAAATCTCTACTGGTAAAAATAGTGGTTTGTTTATTTAAATCCCATCTCTGTCAAAACAACAGGATGATCTTATACTTGTAACTGACACTTGTTCATGAGAGAAAGTGCTCCCAGAAAAGCTGCAGGCTGGTCCAGTGCTCCTTCCCAGCAGACAGACCACCAGCCTGGAGACCCCTGCTCCCCTCCTGGTGAGCCCAGTGCAGACCCCACTGTGGCACCAGGCTCAGCAGGGAATTCTGCTCCCACAGAAATTCCTGTTTCTCCAGGCAAACCCCACCAGATCTTTAAAAAAGCCACCGAAGGGAGATTGAAGTTACGTAAGTGAGATTTTTTTTTTTTAAAGTCTAAATTAATCAGTGGTCAGCTCAAGCCATGTGTGACACGAGGAGTTCCAGCAAGCTTAAAAAATCATGCCAATATTCTATTTCCAGAGACTCATTATGCACATATCATTTTCTTAATCCACTAAATCTGTGATGACAATGATCTCTTATCCTTTTATTTGTACAAGGCAGAAGAGTCCTTATTCATCCCGGCAGCTTAAAGGCACTGGATGATAATAATAGCAGGAGTAATTTGTGCCTCATAGTAATGAATTTCATGGGTCGCTTTGTTTTCTAAAAGCTGCCTTTTCTTCTCGCTGAATTTTGCTGCCATAAAGTTTGTGGCAGGCTTATTACTTTAATATTATCACTTCGGGTGAGTAGGAGCTAAGTTTGGTGCATTCAACACTTCCAGGCTCTGACTTCAGAGCCAAAAATCCCGTGTGGATTCCAAAGAGACAAAGGCTAAAGAGCAGGAGGATCTGCAATTCAGACTGGTTTTTCTCTGTGGGATAGCTGTGAAATGTTTGTTTGCAGATGCAGATGCAGTGCCCAGCTTGTTTGTTCACAGCTTTTTCAGGATACGAAGCCATTGTGACCCACGGATCTGATGAGCTGCAAAACACAGACAAGGGAATTCTGCCCAGTAATTTGTGCATTAATTCAGTGACTTAGGTTTTAACTGCACATCAGAAATGCAGGCAAGAGTCATTTTCCTTCAGAAATACAGGAAACGCTGGATTTAGAGATACATTTAATACTAATTTATTTCACACTATTCACAGCTATTCATGCAGGCTGTGTAAGTGCTAAAAAAGTATTTCCTGAGCTCCTTGGTTGTGACAAACGTTTCCAGTTCTTGTCATTTGATCAGCACTTTAATAACCCCGTAGATAAACTGGTGATGTAATGAATGAGCTCATGCACTTTAAACTTGAGCTGAATACAAAAACCTCGCTTAAATCAAACGAGGATTTTGTAGGATGGGGAGGTTCCTAGTGGAGAATGCCGACAGCACTTCAGCCTCTCCTCAGAGAGCTGCCACAAAAACTCCTGCTGGAGGGAAACGTTTCAGTGCTGGAAGGCAAACTGGGATTCCCGGTAATCCACTGGTTTGTGTGTTTGCTCACCCCTGCTCCTGCCTCCTTCCCCAAGGGCAGGAGGGAGATAAGCTCCAGATATTTTTCCCCTTGGC
The DNA here is from genome assembly GCA_013400255.1 of Sitta europaea. Classification (NCBI taxonomy): domain Eukaryota; kingdom Metazoa; phylum Chordata; class Aves; order Passeriformes; family Sittidae; genus Sitta; species Sitta europaea. Next base: position 38,576 of record VXBS01008727.1, read on the forward strand.
TGCTCTTGAGCTCAGCAGCCCTGGTGCACATTCCAGCCCCGTGTGGGTCCCTCTGGTCCCTGCCCGGGTCTGTGAGCTCCTCCTGCTCAGCATCCTCAGCCTGCCCCACCTGCTCCCTCCTCTCTCCGCAGGGACTTTGCAGGAAGGTGACTCGGGGAGGTGTCATTGGGAAGGGTGACTGGGGATTATGGTGTGTCCCTAACACGATTTGACAGCCCGGGCCACCTTCCTGTCCCTGCAGAAAATGCGTGCTCCTGTTTTCCCTCCCTTGCCTGAACACTGCTCTCCCGAGCCTCCCTCCGTGGTGGGGCTCCTTTGATCCAGATCAGTGTAGACTAAGCAGGATTATAAAACCAGATTTATCCGAGGCCATAATACTGTCGTTGCAAGGGGCACTTTCCAGTGGCTGTGAGGTGCTTAATCTTTTAGATTAACTAGAAATATCTATGGCTTTGAAGGGCTGGTTTGCGTCACGTCCCGAAAGCCGCTTTGTGCTGGGAAACATTAGAACAGTGATTAAAAAATTGTCTCTGCCGCTGCATCCTGCACGAAAACCGGGAGGGGAAAGCACCAGCTCTTGTCATCTTTGTCCTGCCACGTGGCCAGGGTTCCTTGTGAGGTGGGAGCAGCACTTCCAGGAATGATGGAGCAATTCCTGGAGATGTGGGAAGAGAGAAGGGGAACACCAGGACGTGCACTGGTGATGAGGGACAGCACTTCCCTGCCTTGCTGGCCCTTTAGAGCCAAATATTAGCCAGAAAATCAAAAAGCACCTAAATAAAGCAGGTATGGAGCAGCAGTGAGTGTAGTCTGGTTTCAAGCCTGATGTTTTGGTTTTCTGATGTTCTTTCCCAGGAAGTGTGATAAACACGATGGAATATTTTTGTAATAATATTTTTGTCATTCATTGCTTCTGACAGGAGGGATTTCTCTCGGTGTCGCCCTGGTTTGACCAGTGTGAGTGAAGAGGTTTGCCTTTGTTTCACCAATCACACTGGGCTGTGCAAAATGGTATAAAAGGGAGAACCATCCCTGATAAAAGGAGTCATTTTTAACCTTCTGATCACAGAGTCTGTGTCGTGTGTGATCTGAAAAAACGACAAGAGCTTCACTGCAGGTCCCCCTCTGCTTCCCCCTTCTCCCTCTGCCCCCTTATCCTCCCACCTCATTCCATCTGCAGAGATTCCTGGTCCCAGCCCATCCTCAGACACATCAGGTCCCAACAAGAGACCTGGGTGGGATTCAAACTGCGGGAATTCCCAGGGGTTCCTCCAGGGAGCCCACCTGGAGCTGGAGAGTCCCGTGGGACATCCTGCCCCCGGGGGGCTCACACCCTGCTCTGGAACGGCTTTTCCACCTCCAAACACGTTCCCTTTCCTTGGGAAAGAGGCAACGGGGCATCTTCTCTGCCTGCCAGCTGCCTGCACAGGGCTTGGAATCTTTGTGAATTTATAAAGTCACCCACAAGAGCCTGGGGCTTTTTATTGCCTGTGCAGCCGCTGAGATCATCGGGGCAGCAGTGAAAACTCTGTCCAGGTAGGAGAGGCTGGGAGTGCTTCTCCTGGTGATAATATTCTAAAAAAGGAAACAACCAGGCGAAAAACACTTCTATAAATTTGTTTAGAGAACATCCAGTGACCGTGAATCCTGCTATAAATATCCCAGGCTATAGGTTTCAGGGATTCTTTCCCAGGTTGGTGCCGTGCCTTGTCACAGACCTTGGTAACAGGAGCCTCATGATGGTTGTGATAAACTGTTTTTATTCCTTATCTCCCTCTCTTCCCTCCTTCCTTCCAGTTCCACGAGGCTTTTACCCGTAGTGTTTATTCCTCACCTCATGGAAAATTTTTGACCGAGAAAAAGATCGCTTCAGTTGGAAAACCAAAAATGTCCAGCCAAAACCAACGTTTTCATTGTTTGGCTGAAAATGAGAGGTTTGCCATTTTAAGCTTAAAGTTTTTGGTTTGGAGCCAAAATAGTTTTGCTTTTTGCCCAAAGTCTGCAGTAAAAATTCCCAATTTTTCAGGGAGGCAGACACTTGTTTTTACATCAACAAGGGAAAAGTTGAAAACCTGAGTGCTCACCAGAGGTTGTTTGGACAAAAGCAGCTCTAGACAAAAGTCCTTTTCCCTTTGAGCAGTGAATGCAACGTGTCCCAGCTCCTGTCCCTGTTGGAGGGACATGGCAGAGCTGCTGGGGATGCTGTGCTGGGACAGGGCTGGCTCCGTGTGATTTCCAGCTTTGGGGGCAGCTGGGGCAGTCCCTGCCTGGCAAATCCCAGCTGCAGCTCTGAGAGGAGCAGCTTTGATCACCACCCCACAAAACCTGAGTGCTGAGGGGTCTCCCCTGCTCACAGCCCTGGATTTCCATCCCACATCCAGGGGATTTTCCTCCTTGCCACTCCTGAAGTGACTCCTAAGCCCCAGCAGCGAATGGAAGCAGTGAAAGCTGTTTGATTTCTGACTCCACATCAAGAATTCCTCTAATTCATGTCACTGAAACCATCTGGGACATCCAGATGCCTGTTGCCTTTCTGCCCACACCTGTTTCCAAGGATTTGCCCTTTTCTGGGAAAGCTGAAGCAACATCTAAACCCCTGATTTTAACTGCAGAGGTGGAGAGAGGAGTGTTCCTGCTCTGGGGGTCTTGTGGACACCTTGGGGCAGAACTCCAGGCTCAACAAATGCCAGCAAAATCACTTTGAAGTAAAGAAGAGGGAAAAAAAGCAGGAACTGTGAATTTAAACAAATTGGAAGAGTTGGGCAGCCCATAGGTGATGGTTATTAAATCACTTTTCAATAAACCAGGCTATTGTTTGATTTCAGCTGGCAGGAGGACACAGGAGTGACCAGGATGGCAGAGCCATGGCATTCCAAATGAACATTCCAAATGAACATTCCAAATGAACATTCCAAATGAACATTCCAGGGCTCTGGAACCTTTGCTGCTCCTCTGTGACAGGGGGAACTTGGTGATGCTTTTTATTCCATGAGATCTCTGTGGAAAGGACCAAGCCAAGGAGGAATTATCCACCCTGGGTGATCTCCAAAAGGATCCTGAGCCCAGTGAGTGCCCAGTACCCTGATGGGAATCAGGCAGACCATGGCAAGGATCTGAAAATGGCATTTTTGGCTGCCCTGCATTTGGCTGGTTTTTGAGTGGGCGCCTTTATTTTGCTACTCGTGTTTGTTCTCTTAAACTTCAGACACATTTCAGCCACACTTCTCTCAGGAAATTACCACATGGAAAGTTGGTATTTTCAAATGATTTCCATGGAATGGTTTCCAACTGGATGGAGGTCCTGTGCAACCCTAGACCAAGAAATGACAAAGCCTTCATTTTCTTACCTGCTTTTGTGCCCCTCCACAGCTGTGGTGCTCTGGGGCTGGGATCTGAGTGTTCCCACTGCAGCAAACCCCACCTTGCTGGGGCTGGGGCTGAGCACTTCATCAGGGCAGGCACCAGAACACATCCACCAAAAATCTGACCCTGGGAGGTGAGTGCCTTGGTTTAAGGTAAATTTGGGAAGAAACTCCCTGTCCTGAAGAGATGATGAATTCAAAATCTCTTTTGTGGGAGCAGTTTGGCTCAGTCTGTGTCAGCCCCTGTGACACAGGGAAATGTCATGGCCAGGCCTGGGGGGACACAGGTGAGAGCTCCTGGTGTTTTTCTGGGTTTTAATCTAGAGCAGGGTCAAATAATTTTAAGAAAAAGGGGAAAAACAAAACCCTCACAGTCTGGAGAACTCCTCTGTTTCAGCTGGCTAAAAACTAACAGAAAACCAAGGAGAGCTCTGCAGGCAGCACAGGCTGTGTGTGAAGGAAAGCTGAAAATCCTTACTTTTACGTTTTGAAAACAATCACTTCAGACACTCCACTGCTTCTCCTTCACTCTCAGATCAGTTTTAAAGGTGTAAAATTGATTTCTGAGCTAAACAGAAGAATGGGGATACAATCCAGCACCAACCCAGGACAGTGAGAGTGGCAGAGTCACTCTCAAGTGCCACTGACAGGNTTTCCCTCCTTTCTCTCCCTCCTTTCCCTCCCTCCCCCATAATATTGATTATTTCTTGTTTTTCCCTCCCTGCTATGGGTGAAAACCTGAAGGAATAGAAATCAACCCAGGCCCATTCTGCCTCCACCCCCCCAGTGAAGATCACCTATTGAATTTAGCATTTTTCACCAATTATCCCGAGTCAGGAGCATTTCCGATTCTCCTTTATCCCATGGATAAAATGGGGTTTTATGTGTCTGACTCCCGGGGTGATAATAGCAGGGAATAGTTTTACTGCTCACACAGAACTTCTCTCAAGGCCAAGAAAAGCAGCCACAGCTTTTCATCCACTCCCAGCAAAAATTAAGCAGGATTTAAAAAAAAAATAAAAANCCAGCACCAACCCAGGACAGTGAGAGTGGCAGAGTCACTCTCAAGTGCCACTGACAGGAGCATCAGTGTCTGCAAAGCTCTGAACTTCATCTTGAGACCTCTCCAGGCATTTCTGGGGCCTGAGTGACCTCGAGGTGAAAAACAGCTGGATGTGGATTGGAGATCAGCAGCTGGGCAGACTGGAAGTGTCCCTGCCCATGGCNTTGATGGGGACAGAAAGCGGTGGGAGAAGAGAAGCTCAAGTATGAAAATCAACAACATGAAGTACACAAAAATCACCCTGAGTAGCTTGTCCTCTATTTTAAAAGTGTCTAAACTCTTTCAAATTACACATTCAACCCAATGACACATCCTCAGGCTTCTGCCCCCCTACAGCTACACGAGATGAAAATCAAAGGAGGAGGAATAGAGACAGGGATGTTTGGTCTGCCTGTTGCTCTTGCTGCCTTTTCCAAGTGCAGTTTCCTGGCTGCAGGGTGGAAAGCAGCAAAGTCACCCCTGAGGGCATCCCCAGCCAGGGGAGCTCATCTTCCTGACATTAATTATGGAAGGGGGGAATCTTCCATCTGCACAGGAGTGTCCTGAAAAAACCCAAACATCCCTGGCAGTGTCCCAGGCCAGGCTGGATGGGGCTTGGAGCACCCTGGGGTGGGGGAAGGTGGAATCAGAGGATCTTCAAGGTCCCTGCCCACCCAAAGCATTCCAGGATTCTTTGAAAATGAACATTATTCTGGAAAATAGAGGAGAACAAAGAGCAGATTTGGGTGAAGAAAGACCAGGAAGATGCCCCTTGGAGCAGCATGCCCAGACACCTGAAGTGTTTTGCAGGATTCCAGCTGTGAAAGAAACCTAAATTTAAGTTTATCTGCTTCCCTGAGAACTTGGTTCAGATGGAAAATGGGTTTCCAGCAGCATTCCACGTTTCCACACACAGACGAGGAGGAGGATTCTGTAATTTATCTCTCTGCCCTTTTCTGCAGAGCCATTTAATCACAGAAAGCAGCAGGTGGTTCATCCCACTTTGCACCTGGTAAATCAACGCTGGCCTTTGCTTCTTGTCTCCTCCCTCACGTGCCTGGCTGGGCCTCCAGGACTCCTTTTTAAGGAACAATCCCGATTTTCCAACAGTGTGGAGAACTGACAGGAAGTCTGCAAAGACAATCTGTGTGGTTTAGAGCCCTGAGAGCCACAAACACCATAGGGTTTATAATTTTATTTACAATAATTAAAGTGCCAGGACACAATCAGCCCCTTGCTGGTTCTCTTAGCAGTTATGAAATAAAAATTATTAAATAGAAGTCATTCAATAGCAGTTATTAAATAGAAGTTATTAAATAGAAGTTATCCAATAGCAGTTATCAAATAGATGTTATTAAATATGGAAATAAGTTATTAATCATGGAAAATCCCAATTAGTTCCAGGTAAAGCAACACCAAGCTCAACCTTTGATTGGACAGGCTGGTGGCAAGGAAGGGGCTTGGAGTTTGGATGATCCTGAGGTTGGGGAGGGGAAAAGGGCAGCAGCAGGGAAGGAAAGAGCAGCAGCCACGTTTGTGGGTGTGAATAAATGTCAGAAGGAATTTTGGGGCTCCAAAGAACAGGAGAGAAGGTCCTGCCTGCTCAGGGAGCAGAATGCAGGCAGAACCAATGGGAGAGAAACTCGAGAGGTGAATCCATGCAAACCTGTCCTCAGCCCCAGGAAGGATCCCTGGAAAGCTGAAAATCTCAGCACACAAAAAACTCAGCTCCTCAGTGTCCTGCCTGCTGAACTTCCAGGGAAATTTCAGGGTTTGTTGTGGATTAAAGAAACTCTGTTTAAATTTGAAGACATGGCAATATTTTAATCACCCTCTTCCATAGATTTAATATTTTTTGGATGGACTGCCCATGGCAGGTGTTTCCCAGCTCTGGCAGAGGGTTGGGGATGAATTTCCAGCCTGATTATGCCCTTCTAAAGGAAGTCAGTGGTGGACTGAGTGAATTCTTGACTCCTGGTAAAGCACTGGGATTTGTTGATGCTGCTCAAGGGCCCCTGGAAGATGTCATGGACCAAAACATCGCCTTCCTCTGGGCTTCTCTCTCCTAAACTGAGTTCTCCAAGTCTCCTGAGGGGCACAGCTGATCAAGTGACATTTATGAGTCTATAGAAAGACAGCCCATGCACACACAGATGGGATTTTTGTAAGGTTGTGTGTTCAAAAGAAAGTAAACTCGCTGGTTTACATAAACCTGCCTCTTCCTTAAAGGCTGAGCTATTTTAACAGTGCATTCCACCAAAATGAATAATATTTGGCTTTTGGAGACAGATTTTTCTGTGGTTACAACCTCTTTTGCACATCATAAATGTCCAACCCCATCCCCTTGCTTTTCTTTGATTAAAAAGAGCAACAGCTAACCTTTAAAAACACTGCATTTGTCATGGGCTCGCTTGGGGCTCAGCTGCTGTGATTTATGTGTCTGTCCTCGGAGCAAACCCACTCATTGAGGAGCACTAGTGAGGGATCTCACTGCAGGAATGAGGATCTGGGGTCATCTCAGGTGGTTCTGCAGAGGATGGGGTCTCCTTGGAGCTGGCTGAGGTGGGAGGTGGAACTGGAAAACCTCCAGCACGTGCAGGTGACCCCTGGATCCCACCGGGAGCTGAGGTGACAGCAGAGCCCTCCTGGGAGTGTCACAGCCCTGTTCTGTCCCAGCAGGGGCAAAGCCAGCTCCCTAAATCCTGAATCCTCCCAGATTTTACAGGTTTGTGGTTCCAGGCTGCCTCCCCTTCCAGCCTGACTGGGCATCAGCTCCTTCCATCCTTCCCCAGATCCTGCCCCCAGTTCCACCACCCTGCATCCATCACCAGTGGGTCCTGCAGCACTGGGAAGCAAACAAGTGGCACTCAGAGAATCTGGCCTGGCATAGATAACTTTGTCCCCTGACTTCACAGTGACAACTTTCAGCTGGTGCAGATCTCCCCAGACCTGGAGGTGTCCCCTCCTTACACAAGCAAGAGATCAGATCCAAATCGAGCAGGATTTCTTGGAACAAGGGGAAAACTATTTGAGGAGGGAGTAAACGGCTCTGTATCCTTCCAACTGCTCAAAAATTTGTTTTGCCAAGGGAACAGGAGAAAGCTGTTAAAAAAAGATTTTAAGTCGCTTTCGGCTTTCCCTGTAAGAAAACAAGGAAGAAGCAAACACAATGGCTCAAGAACATGAAAAGATCCCAAAGGTTAAGAATGCTCCAAGAAAAATACACTCTCAATCTTCAGTGGAAACATTTTTGCACCCCTCTGGGGGCTGGTGCTGGTTGCAAGGGGCAGCGAGGGCTCTGTGGTTGCCCAGGGCTCCTGGGGCCAGGGCAGGAGCAGAGCAGGAGCTTTGGGCACCCAACCACAAGAGCTGTGTGTTTGCACAGCTCGTTTGCAGGGTGAGTGAGAAGGCTCAAGTGGCAAATTGGATATTGATAACTTCCAGAAGCCTCGGCGGCGTTGTTCCACTCGCTGTCTGAACCGTCGGCAAACACTCGCGGCAGGAAAGCTCCCTGGCTGGCAGGAGAGCGTGGCTCCAAATGAATTAACTCCCAAACCTGATCTTTCAGGCTCTTTTATTGGTCTGATGTGTCTCCAAGGCTTGCCAGAGCCATCATGTCAAGGAGCTGTGGACTCTGTTGCAGTCAAAGAGACGTTGTTTGTAATTGTTTCCTCGGGCGGATGGCACCGGGCGAGTGGAGAACATTTCCAGAGCTCGGATCCCCCCCTGGCCAGCTCCCACTGGGGGCTCCTGGGATGGGTGACCTGGGAAAGCTCGGGGTGCTGCCTGGGAAGGGCTCCTGGGGTCATGGAGCAGAGCCAGCACAGGCACATCCAGCTCTCCACGCTGCAATTTGGTCGTTTTCAAGAAGCTTTTCCTCGCTTTGCTTCTCTTTGTTCTGCTGTTGGTTTGTCTCATGTTTTTATTAATTAAGGATGGGATTATTTTTTTTTTTTTAATGATCCAAGTTCAGGCTTATTTTGCATCAATATTGGCAGAACAGCTTCTATGGGAGAAGGGAAACTGAGGTTATCGTGATCAGCACATGCTTGTGTTTAGGCAGAGTATCAGTTAAATTATCTTGAAATTATAACTTTGCAGTTGCTGGTACTTTTCATATTAAAAATCAAATTTAATTTTCCAGTTTTGCAGAAACAAAAATTCCAACCATTTGTTGCTTTCCACCACCAGGAGAGGAAAAAAAAATGGGAAAAAAAAAATAGAATGAATGCAGCCTAATCCTCCAAAATAAATCTCCAGGAAGGCTGTTTCTATCTGTGAGGATCACCGCAGATTTTTCAGCCCTCCTTGGGTGGCACCTCCCAGGTAGCAGTGGGTGCTTCACTCTTGGTCTCAGTGGGGACAAACCTGCCCTCAATCTCCCAAATTCTGGGATTTACCCTGAAATTACAGCTGCATAACCCAGGTCAGAATATTCCATTTATCCTGGAATATGTGCGGATGCTCCTCGTTCCCTGCCAGTCACTGGATGGGAGGAAGGGTTTGGGGAAGCAGCATCCTCAGCTCAGGAGCTGAGCCCTTCCTCACCGTGTGTGGCAACATTTTTCAATGCTTGGTTTAGTTCCATCCAGGCTACAAACCTGAGAGCCAAACCCGAAACAGAGAAGGAAAAAAATAATTTAAAAAAATAAAAAGAAAGGAAAAAAAGTCCGTTCTGATTTTCAACATAAAGCTAGGATTACCACCAAAGAACAATAAAAATTCCTTTATTACCAACAACAGGAAGAGCAAAGAGAAAAATAAACCACAGAAAATCTTTGTTATAATTTTTCCATAACAAATAAGGTCTTTTCTGGTCATGTTTGGCTTTTTTTTTTTTTTTTTTTTTCTGCTTCTTCTCCTTAAAATTGTATCTGTTTAAGAAAAAAAATAAAAATCATGTTTAGAATAAAAACAAAACTGCAGAGGAAAAAGCAGAGCTCTTATTAAAGAGTTTGACATCACAACCCATCTATTAAATAGCAGGATTCTTAAAGGAAAGTCCTTTCCAAATAAAAGGGAGGAAATGAAAGGTTCTATGAGTTCCCAAGGCCATTGTTGATGCACAGAAAACTTCCACTATCCATGGTCAAGGAAGTCAAGTAGGAACAGGAACCAGCTCTGGAGGCTCCCACAGGGAGAAGATCCTTGGAGAAAAATGGCTGGGACTTGTCCTGGTGGCCCATCATTGGCTTCTCCTGGTGTCCCTTCATTCACTTGTCCTGGTGGCCCATCATTGGCTTCTCCTGGTGAACCTGCACTGGCTTCCCCTGGTGTCCCATCACTGATTCTTCCTGGTGGCCCATCGTTGGCTTCTCCTGGTGTCCCATCATTGTTTTGTCCTGGTGTCCCTTCATTCACTTCTCCTGGTGGTTCCATCACTGACCTTTCGTGGTGTCCCATCATTGGCTTCTCCTGGTGTCCCTTCATTCACTTGTCCTGGTGGCCCATCATTGGCTTCTCCTGGTGAACCTGCACTGGCTTCCCCTGGTGTCCCATCACTGATTCTTCCTGGTGGCCCATCGTTGGCTTCTCCTGGTGTCCCATCATTGTTTTGTCCTGGTGTCCCTTCATTCACTTCTCCTGGTGGTTCCATCACTGACCTTTCGTGGTGTCCCATCATTGGCTTCTCCTGGTGTCCCTTCATTCACTTGTCCTGGTGTCCCTTCATTCACTTGTCCTGGTGAACCTGCACTGGCTTCTCCTGGTGGCCCATCACTGATTCGTCCTGGTGGCCCATCGTTGGCTTCTCCTGGTGTCCCTTCACTGACCTTTCCTGGTGTCCCATCATTGGCTTGTCCTGGTGGTTCCATCATTGACCTTTCCTGGTGTCCCTTCATTCACTTGTCCTGGTGTCCCATCATTGATTTGTCCTGGTGAACCTGCACTGGCTTCTCCTGGTGTCCCTTCATTCACTTCTCCTGGTGGCCCTTCACTGACCTTTCCTGGTGTCCCATCACTGATTTGTCCTGGTGTCCCATCATTCACTTCTCCTGGTGGTTCCATCACTGACCTTTCCTGATGTCCCTTCATTGGCTCGTCCTGGTGTCCCATCATTGATTTGTCCTGGTGTCCCATCATTGGCTTGTCCTGGTGTCCCTTCATTCACTTCTCCTGGTGTCCCATCACTGACCTGTCCTGGTGTCCCTTCCTTCCTCACACTTTTTTTGCAGTCTAAGTGGGGGGGAGTAAGGCAGGTCAGTTATCAGAGAGGAATTGTTATAAATGAATATTATAAAGTTGGATTTTTGAAAATATTAAAGTGAATGCTCTGTGTATAATGCTGAAAAAACTCTGCTGTATTAATAGAGTTTTGTTTCTGGTATTAACAAAACTTAGAAATAGTAGTGGGATAAACAGATTTTTTTAGGCTATAGGGTGGTAATGTAAAAAAGGGTTTTTGTAACTCACTCAGAGAATGGTAACCAGGAAATTCTGCAAACAAAAGCACGTTTTTACCAAGGAAAGATAAATCTCAAAAAGCACAGGCAAACAAAACCCCATGTTTTCACCAAGAAGAATTTTTCACTGCAGAAAAACAGAAAAACAAGTTTTAAGCTTACACTATAACCCCCTAACTCCTGTGATTGGTTAGTCCCTGCCATAATCTGGGAATATCAGCAGCTGTGAGAGGCTCCAGGTAATGGTAAAGGCATTGTGTGTGATGCTGGTTGGCTGTGATGCATTCAGATCTCCAGCCCAGAGAACTCTCTAATATCCAATCCAATCTCCAGTGCCCTGTGAGCAGCCCAGGGGTGGCTGCAGGCAGCCTCAGGCTGGGGCTGCAGCTCCCAGCTCTGGCTCTGCACCCAGGGCTGCTGCGTTAAGACACATTTTAAAATAATGTGATAATTGTAATTTCAATAAACCCCTTTTGGAAGGGCAGCCTGGGCTCCCACAGCTCAGGCTCTTGCAGTCTGGCCTTGCTCTCAACAGCAGAGACAAAAGGGTTTGTCCTGGAAAATCTGGAGTGGGAAGGAGCAGGGGCTGCCCCTTCCATCAGAGGGGATTGTCCTCTGACCCTCTTGGAGAATCTGCTGCCCAAAACCCAGGGCTGGGTCCCTGGGCACATCCCAGGGGGGCTCTGCTGGGATTTCCCCCTCAGCAAACCAGGGATGCTCTTCCCAAGGGGATGTCGAGGAGCAAAGAGAACAAGGAGCAAAGTTCTCCCCAAGTTTTAATCACAGAACCATGGGATGATTTAGGCTGGAAGGGACCTTAAGGATCACCCAGCTCCACCAGCAGGGACCCCTTCCACCACCCCAGGGGCTCCCAGCCCCATCCAGCCATCCCCTTCCAGGGAACAATCCCACCCCAAAATCCCCCCTGACCCTGCCCTGGTTCAGTTCAAAGCGAATTTTAATGGAGTTGAACCAGGAATGATTTCTAGGTTCTTTAATACAGTTCCTAAAATTATAAATAAGCATTAAAACGCTGGCAAGACCCTTCCACTCATGATATATCCTTATTTTCCTTCCTTGTTTCTCCTCAGCTCCTTCTCAACCCAGGTCACTCTCCCTGTCCCTCACTGATTTACTGTGAAATTATGGCCTGAATTGAGCAGAATTGTGAAACACAATTGTTTGTTGGGGTCAGACCCTAATTCCCTTAAAAGATAATTTGGCATCACCCAAATCACCCAATTTTTTGGCCACAAAATCCAAGAAAAGCCTGAGTTTTCCTGCTCTGGATCTGCAGAGAATTCAGAACTGGGGCTGTTTGTGCAGCAGCAAAGGGAGAAAATTCTTTTGGCCTCCTCTGCTGAATTTCACCCCCTGCTCCTGCTCATTTCACAGCCAAAGGGGTCAGAGCTTCTCCTTTTATGCTGAACACTGGTGTCTGAACCCAGGATCATCATCCAATCAATCTTAAAAAAAATAAAATAAATAAGAATACTCTGTTTCCATCTACATTTTTCCAGATGTAAATAGTCCTTTAATTTAGTACAAAATTATTGTGCTGTAAACTCTTTTATAACATTGCGAGGTTTCATTTTTGGTTTTGTTTTTCATTTTCTGATGTCTTTTGTGGATTTGGGATACAAACAAATGACAGGGTATTAACAATGGCTTGAACCAGCTTCTGAAAGATGGGGTTTTGTTGGGCTTTGGGGTTTTTTTTTTAATCTCCTTGCACCACTGTTTTTTTTTCTCTTTGGCTTCTTCATGCTGGACTTTCTCAGGAGGGCAGCATATCAGGAGGGATTAGGATTCCCATGGTCAAAATCTTTCCTGAGGTCCATTTGTAGAAATATTCGAGTATCCCTCAAGGGGAATTCTGCAGTGTGGTTTGGGAAAATCTTTGTGATTAAATGATGCCACATCTCAGGTAGAATCCAGAGGAGGAAAATGGCCCAGAAGGAAAAAAAAAAGAAACAAGTGCTAGAGAGTAATTCAGGATACAGGGATTGCACCTAAAATCTACAAAGGGCAAAAATTGGTGATTTTCCTATATAAGTGCTGCTGGATACAAATGTAGATCTAAGAATTCTACAAACAAATAAAAAAATAAAATAAAATAAAATAAAAAAAAGAAAAAATAAAAAAAGAAGAAGAAGAAGAAGAAAAGGGAATTTCAAGGCCCAAAGTGATTTTAGTGGAAGAGACCTCGAGGTGAGGCAGGGCTGGGGAGTGGCCCTGGGCTTGAGCTCATTGTGGTGGTGATGGGTTGGGGAGCAGAGCAGCCCCGTGCTCCAGGGGCTGGGTCCAGGGGGACATTCCCATGTTCTCCAGCACAGAACAGACACCCCACACTCAGCAACCCAACCCTCCCAACCCTCATTTTCTGTTCCACAGGAGCTGCTGCAGCCCCAGAGTGCCCAGGGCAGGGCAGAGCCTCCCCTCAGGTCCATCCCACCCTGAGCTTCCCTCTGTCCACCCCTCTGTCCCTGGAACCCCAAACCCTCCAGAGCTCCATTCTGATTCATCCTTTCCCAAATCACTTTCTTTTGAGAACACTGGAAAGTACCTCTTGTTTTCTTTCTTTTCTTGTTTTTTTTTTTTTTTTTTTGGTTTCCATGGCCATAATTTAATTCTTCATTTTAACCAACTTGCTGTGTCCTTTCTCCTTGATAACTCCCGAGCTCGAATGTAAAAAATGTATTATTACAAGAGACAATTACGGGGTTCAAAGCATTCTGAAGCATTCCACGCTCCCAGCTTCTGGTACTGATATAAGGAGAGGAATATTTGTGGTTTTTTGACTTGCATGAAGTGGAAGGGATCCAAGAGCTGGTGGTAAAAGGCCTAATGAAAGTCTGCGTTCATCAGACACAACAAAGCTCCTGCATCCTGGGAGGTTTAACTCTTTCAGTGGATGGGATGCCCAGGCCCCAGCACTCCACAGCAACAACCCTTGACTGTGGAAACTCAACCACTTCTTGCTCAGTCAGAAACAACAACAGCAAAAGAGCAAAAAAAAAAAAAAAAAAAAAGTATTCAGGGTTTGTTTGGCTTAAAATTCTTTTTTGTTCTTTTTCAAGCAGCGCATCTCTGGAAGTTGAAGGTTTGTTTGGGCTGAAGATGTGTCCCACACCTTCAGGATGCATTCAGACAGCAGAAAATGAGGGAAATTGGGTCAGTTTTGAAGGACACCCAGTGGCTGCACAAACATCTGACTGCTGCAGAACAGGAGGTTCTTCTCTGCTGAACCTTCTGTTTGTCATTTATTTTTCCATTTCATGAATACTGATTGGAAACTTCTCCTTGGAAGGCAGAGGGAAATCTTGTGGATTGTAAACACGGAGGAGAGGAGGAATTGTTTAGGATGGTGAAAAGGGTATAAGGACTCGAAGCATAACCTTAAGTAGAGGAAAGTTTAGGCTGGATAAACTTCCAAGGGCTGAAATCTCATTAGGCTGTGGAAAATTCTTCTGAAGGATGTGGGAGAAGCTCCACAGTTTGAGCAGTTTGCCCTTAGATTGGACAAAGCACCACAAATAAACCTTACACAGCCTTGTCCCAGCAAAGGGGAGAAGTGGAGAGGCCAAAATTGATTTATCCAACTCCTCCTTTGGTTTCATGGACCACAAATCCATCCCTGCCCAGCGAGTGGGATTGGTGTGGCTGAGGGTGGATTCACCACCAGGATGGGTCTGGAACCTTCTGGAGAGGAACCTGGGAGATCCCAGGAAGCAGGAGGTGCCAGGGCCTCCCACCCCAGCAAGGAACAGCAATTCTAAACCAGGAAAACAGAAAATAAAGATGTGAGGCTGAACTGTTCTGCTGCCCAGAGAACAATTTGGGGTTCAGAGATCCTTCATGGATTCACCACCAGGATGGGTCTGGAACCTTCTGGAGAGGAACCTGGGAGATCCCAGGAAGCAGGAGGTGCCAGGGTGGAAGGCCTGCAAGGAACAGCAATTCTAAACCAGGAAAATGGAAAATAAAGATGTGAAGCTGAACTGTTCTGCTGCCCAGAGGACAATCTGTATTTTGGGGTTCAGAGATCCTTCATGGATTCACCACTGGGATTCACTCTGGAACCTGCTGGAGAGAAACCTGTCCAAGGAAGGAGGAGGTGCCAGGGCCTCCCATCTCAACAAGGAACAGCAATTCTAAACCAGGAAAATGGAAAATAAAGATGTGAATTTGCACTGTTCTGCTGCCCAGAGGACAATCTGTGGGTTTTTGAACTCTGGGGTTCAGAGACCCTTCAAGGGTAGCCTGGCAGAGAAGGTCTCAGACCATCACGAAGGATTAAAAAGCAGTTTGACACAGCTGAGCCCAAACACAAAGATGTTTTACCCCAAAATCTGCCTCCTGTCCTCAGAGGACCTGTGCAGCTTCAGCACCAGCAGCAATTCCCACCAGGCAGAGCGAGCAGCCACTGTGGATTTGCTGTGTCACCCCAAAAGGACTCCAAGTGCCTCCTATCAGATGATCCCATGGTCAGCAGGGAATTCAGTTTTAAATTTGCCTGGGTTTAATTACAGGTTGATGAAATGATGCTCAGAGGGGAGAACTATGAGGTGATGCGAGTGGCTAACTCAGTTTTCCCAGAAAACACAAAGATCCAGCAGGATTTACAGCTGTAATGATTCTCCAGGAAGATTAAAGTATTTTGGATATTAATCCACTTGCTACCCCTTCTCTTCTCTTTATGGATGATCTAAAAGCAAATTCTGGGGTTTTTTTAAAAATCCATTCATGACAGTGTTGACCTGAAGCTCCTGAAGAGACAAGAAATCTTCCTGGGCCTTGGATTTTATCAGACCAGATAAATTTCTTCCAGAAACAGCAAATTTCTGATCTCTCTGCTCAGGGGAGTTGTTAGGAGTCTTCAAAATTTGCTCTGAGCTGCTAAACTCTGCCTGCTCACGTGGTGAGGGTTTCAGCCCTGGCTGGAGGCATTTGGGAGCACATCTGGTGCAAATATTTCCTGGTGGAACCCAAAATGTCACTTTCTGTAAATACTTCTCTGTGTGATTCCAGAATTCCCTTTCCACGCTGTTTTTGGGCCAGTAAAGCCTGATAACTCCAAAGTTCTTCGAAAGCAAAGACAAAGGGATGAGAACGTGGCCAAGGGGAATTTATTGCAAATTCAGATGAATCCAATGCTGGTTAAAGCACACTTGGGAGCTGCTGTAAACTGAATTTTTGTACACTGGGGAAGCTGCTCAGATCTTGACCTGGTAGGAAAGCAGAGGGAAACCTCGAGGGTTTAAATGAAAAGAAAATCAACTCTCGCTGCTCCACACGTGGAGAAATGGAATATTTACTTTTAATAGAACAAAACCAGGGTGTTTAGTGGGTATTTGGTGGGGTTTGCTGTTAATGCTCTGTTGGTTCAGAGGACATCTGAATCCATGAACTATGGAGCTGATCCCACCAGGATCAGCTAAACCCACCTCCTAAACATCTCCAAAAATCATTCTTACTCAGAGTGGCAGACTGGGAAGAACTTCTTGCCTATTTCCTGCCTAAACCAAATCCTATTTTTTTTTTTTCCAAAGGAAAATGGATGGATATCAAAATTAATTTGAATTTTCTCCTGGTTATTTTTTTTCCTAACTGTTGCAATTTGAATGTTTTTCTGGAACACTGGTGGGTTTAGAGGCAGAAATGGCATTTCCAGGCTCCAGCCTCAGTGGGAAGAGCCACCCCATCCCCACCTTTCCCTGGTTGATCCCAACATCTCCCCAGAGCACAGAGATCAGAAATTTGATGTTTCTGGAAGAAATTTATCTGGTCTGATAAAATCCAAGGCCGCAGGAAATCAGTGGGAAGATTTCTTGTCTCTTCAGGAGCTTCAGTTCTACTCCATCATGAATGGATTTTTAAGAAAAAAACAGAATTTCCTTTTAGATCATCCAAAGTGTCCACAACAGTCTTGATACAGTCACAGGATGGGTTTGGCCTGGGGCCTTTCACAGCTGTTAAACCAACAGTGAAATCCTTTAATTCCTCAGGAATACTTTGGATCCTCAATTTCGAGACCGAAAACAAAGGGATTTCTGTGTCTTTTCTTAATTGTCACATTTAACAACAGCTTTCTCATCTTTATCCCCCTTTTCCCAACACATCTCTATGCCTTTCCTTTTTGTTCTGTTTTTCCACCAAGCCATTCTTCCTCCCCAGCTTTGTCCTACACCTTTCCCTTAACACTACTCCAGCTCTTTTTCCTTCTCCCACTGTTATGAATCCTCAAGGGCCACAAGAATTTTCCATTTTCCTGCCCGAAACTCTCCGTATATCTCTCCCCACCTCGTTACAATAAAATAATTCTTCCATTTCGCTGTCACCTCAATTTAGCTCTCTCACCCTCCACTCCCTCTTTTTCCCCTGGTTTAAAGACCGACCAGCATTTCCTGAATTGGAAAAGCCACAATAATATTTTTTTCCATTGAAAATACCACAAGTACAGTATTTCCATTGAACATACCACAGGAACAGTGTTTCCATTGAATGTACCACAAGGACGGTGCTTTTGAGGTATCTAAATGCTGAGATGAACTCATAATGTTCATCTTGGACTCGTTAAAGCAAAGCCCCTTCACTCCTCAAAAAAAAAAAAAAGTTTCCTCAGACAGAGCAAGAATTTTTATTCGCAGGTTTCAAAAAAGAAAAAAAAATACAATAAAAACAAGACCTAGACAGAGCCAGGACAATTTTGCACTTGCTTTGTGAGTAAAATATAAATAGGTTTTAGCAAGTTAAAAAAAAAAATCCATTAAAAATGCTTAGAGTGGTTGAACAGCTGGAAAAGCAACTTTTTTTTTTTTTTTTTTTTTTTAAATTTTAAAGCTGT
>VXBS01008727.1:63203-77376 GCA_013400255.1 Sitta europaea
AAAAAGAAAAAAAAAGAAAAAAACCTGCAAAACCCGAGTCCAAAGTCTCTGGATCAGCAAAGGATATGCACAAAATTCCCTTTCATGTTGTTATTGGACTGGGCCAGACGTCCAGACACACCGAGTTACTCAAGCTTGCTGTCAGCTCTGCTGTAAATGTATGTGGAATTTCAGGGCTACCTCGGAGGGGCAATATTGGCTTAAGGCTTTTCCATTTCAGAACCTTGTCTCACAGCAGACTGGTATAATTTTTTTAATTTTTTTTTGCCCAGTTTTGAGCTTTCTGAATGACTTTAGCTTCCCAAATCTTTATTGGCCACACATTCCTCTCCCAGCCCTCTCCAGCTCCACATTGCTGCGATCCAGAGCCTGACTGTTAAGTCAGACTTTACACCAGCCTGCTGTCAGTGGATGCTACTGTGCTATTTATAAACCCTCTGCTACACACAGGTATTTATGGCACTGAGTAGGGTCAGGAAGAACAAAAAAAAATAAAAGGGAAAAAAAAAAAAAAAAAGAAGGAAAAAAGTTCACCCCATTTTTATTAGCCCAATTCACAGCCAACCATATGGCCACAAACTGGGAGCTGCCAGCTCAGACAACTGGAGCAGCAGCGCTCCCTGAATCCTGCAAAAGCCATTAGATTGTGTTAAATGTGTGGGTATTTCTCCCTGAGCTAGGAGAGGGGTGTCAGATATTTAATAAATGATAACGAGTTCCTCGCTGAGCCCCCTGTGCTGGCCTTGTCCCTGAGCCCAAGCCAGAACAGGAGGCCCTTTGCTGTCTGTGCCTCCTGAGGAGCTGCTGCCACTTCCCTGCCACTGGGCTCTTCCCCAGAAGGGTTTGTTTGCTGGAATAAATCATCCTGATGGAGATACACAGTCCTGAGTGGAACAGGAAGGAGGTGCAGCTGTGGCTGCAAGGGCTGCTGGAGGGGAGGTGAGCCCCCTGAGCCCCCTGAGCCCCTGCTGACCTCAGGATGCATTGTAGAGATTATTTCATGTCATTTTTGGTGCTGTGTTCTTGGGTGGGTTTTCTCCTGTGGACAGTCCTTGAAGGTAATTTAAAAAAAAAAGAAGTTTTTTTTTAAGATTTGTGAGGACAGAGGGTTTAGCCACACACAGAGATATTATTATATTATAATACAATTATATTATAATACTGTGAGCAGTGGCCAGGAGCTCAGATGTTTGATGTTCCATCCATGTCCCAGCAAACCCCACATCCTCGTGTGGGTGCTGCCTGATGGAACCCATTCAGCTTTGTGGAGATCCCAGCGTGGGGACAGCCCCACAAGAGGCATCCCAGGAACCTCCTGTGATGCCTTTGGCTTTCAGCTTTTCTATTTTTCCCATTCTGGGCTGTTCTGGGGCAGTTTTAGGTTTCACGTTCAGTGCTGCTCAGCTCTCCTCACAGAGCAGGGAGACAAAACAATTCCTGCTCCACTTTGGGACCAAGGACAACTTTCAGGGCCAAGACCCAAAGCAAGGGTGAGGGGAGAAGGCAACCCAAGGAGGATGGAGCTTCCTGCCCTGCAGCTGGAATTGCCCAGGGAACTCCAAGGTGCTGCTGGAGCAGAACTGATCCAAGGCTGGGACCTGGTGGCTGCTCGTGCATTTTGTGCCCATTTTGTGTCCATTTTGTGTCCATTTTGTGCCCATTTTGGTTCCCCTTGGGTGTGGCCCAGCCGGGCTCTGGCACTGCCCAGGTGTGCCCAGGGAGGTTTGAATAAATCCCTTTGAATAAATCCCTGCTGGATCCTTTGGCTCTGCCTGGTTCTGCTCCAGCTCAGCTCCTGAAGGCATCACCTGCCTCTTGGCACATCTGCTGAGCTCAGGCATCCCAAGGTGCCCATGATCACCCTCCCACCAGGGCTGCTTTGGGTCAGACACTCCTGGCATGGATGGTGCCTCTTTGTTGTGGCATTCCCAAGGCCATTCCCGGTTTTTTTTTGCATCAGTTCCCCATCTCTAAGATAAAGGTTCCTCATGCTGATCTCCCCCAGGGCCTGAGTGAGGTTTAATTAATAATCCTGGCCTCTGAGGGAGCAACAAAGAGGCGGAAGGACTGGGGGAGGGAGCAGCAGTGGTAGGAAACACATGGTCACGGGAGCTGAGCCACGGGCAGAAATTCCCATCAGGGAACAATGCTGCACCAGCTGGGACAGGAGAAGGTGACCTCAGGGCTTTGCCTCTCCATCGCCTCCAGCCCATTGTTCTATTGTGTCTTTCGCAGGCAGTTCAAGGGAATAAACAGCGCTTTCCAGGCTGGCTTTGCCTCCGGGATGGATTTCTCCCCTGCTGGATTTACAGGAGGCAAGAAAATCCAGTGTTGATGCACTCAGCACCTGCCGGGGTGTGTGCTCAGCCTGGGGGGTTGGAGAGGTCCTAACCCTGTCCCCAGGTGTGCTGGTGTCCCATGGGAAGGAGACAGGAGCAAGCCAACCCAGAGAAACGAGGGATTCTGCTCCCAAAGGCTGCAGCCCCAGCACCCCCAAAGGAGGGGGATGAGTGGGAGTGCAGCTCCCCCTCAGCTCCATGGCCATGGCCAAGGCACCCCCAGAGCCTGCTGGTGGAGGGCAGGAGCCCAGGGCTGCTGAGGAGCCACTGTGGTCCTTCCCTGCCAACACCTGCAGCCGTTCATCCCCACACAGCCCAAAGCCCCTGGTTATCCTCCAGCTGCTCATCTCCTTACAGGCTGTTATTTTTGCACCTCCTGTTCTGCTGGCTTTCCAGAGCTCCAGAGACAAAGCTCTGCAGGGACCTGGTGCAGAGAAGTCCTTTGTGACCCACAGTGGAGCAGCATCTTGGGATGAGAGCTGGGAATGGTGTCTGCAGGGTCACGGAGCACAGGACAGGCACAGGGGAGCCCCAAGGCTCAGTGACAGCAGAGACTGCAAGGCCTTGAAGCCCAAGCCAGAGTGGAGGACTCAGCAGCTTATTTTAAACATTTTATTTATCCCACATCCCTGTGCTATTAATCCCCAATCCATAAATTCAAATTTTATGGACACAGCCTCCTTGGCAGAGTGCAACGAGAGACAGTTTGGCATCGGAGAATAATGAAAATATGGATGTGGAAAGGAGCTTGTCACCTCAAAAAAGGCAACAGAGGAAACCAGGAAACATGGAAGTGATCTGCAAGGAGGGAGAGTGGAAGTGGGGAGGCCCAGGGGCACGGAAGTGAGGGGAAGGAGAAAATGGGAGCTGGTCAGAGCAGCGTTAGCTGAGCCTTTCCAAGCAAAGGTTCTGCCAGCCAAAACAGCAGCAAGTCTGAAATTGGTTAGGGATTGTTTATTTATTCATACCACAGGATGTAAACTAATATAGTTCAATTCCCCTGGGAAATATAAAAATAAAGCTGACTTTTTTTTTTTTTTTGGTATGTTCAAGAGTACATTCATCCTTCTTTGCCCTTTCTTATGAAGTTTGAGAGGCTCCAAAGAACCCTGAAGGAGTCATTACAGAATTGCTGCCTCTTCAGGGACGAGGAACAAGTTGTCAAATGGAAAGTGAGTGGTTGGTACCTTTGATATCCAGTTGTGACACATCAATGATACCTCATGATTCATGTTCAGGAATGACTTTTCCACTCTGAACCACTTTATTTATGTAAGGGTTTGCTGGGCAGTAGATGTGGCTGATATTTAGCTGAAATTAATCCCCCCGTGCAGCAGGTTCTGGTTGAAATGTAGTTTTAGTAGGAGTTAATTGAAGAATGAATATTTATCTCCTTGGCTGGAAGTGTTGAAGGTTTCACCTCCCCAACACAAAATGAAAATGAAACAATGAGCTCCCAGATTGCTCACTTAGGAGAATCTGAATGGAACTTTGTAGAAAATATAAATCCTTGAGGAGAAAATATCACAGGACCTGCAGCTGAAAAACAGAAATGAACAGCTCCCAGATTTCTCACTCAGGAGAATCTGAATGGAACTTTGTAGAAATTAAAAATCCTTGATGAGAAAATATTCCAGGACCTGCAGCTGAAAAACAAAAATAAAATCAAGCTCCCAGATTTCTCACTTAGTAGAATTTGAGTGGGACTTGGTAGAAAATACAAATCCTTGATGAGAAAATATCCCAGGATCTGCAGCTGAAAAACAAAAATGAAAACAAGCTTCCAAATTTTTCACTCAGGATAATCTGAATGGAACTTTGTAGAAATTAAAAATCCTTGATGAGAAAATATTCCAGGACCTGCAGCTGAAAAACAAGATCTACAGGGGTTGTGGAGGATAAACCCCCCCAAGCCGGGCATTCCTCTGGCCCTGCATTCCCAACCAAAAGAAAAACTAAAAAAAAAAAAAACACCCCTACACTTAATTGACTAAAATCCTGATTGTCTTTTCAGACACCCTTCTTGATGTGGTCGGAGCTTGGAACCCTTTTGGAAAGCAACTTGACATTTCATAGCTGAGATATTTCCTCCATCGCTTTTCGCCTCTCGGGCCTCAGTTATTTCCACCAGGAGAGCGTTTGCCAAGAGGATGAAATTGGAAGCTGAGTGGATGTTATAAAACCCAGGTAGCTGCAGCCCCTGTGCGTGATGCTGCCTCGTGTGTTTTCTCCATTTGCCTCCTCCTGACTCGTTCCAAGGCTGAGCATGGCACGGGCTGAGCTCTTTTGGGCTCCCTCGCCATCTCCCTGCTCCTGCACACACGTGGCCAGGTATTGGCTGGAAAATTCCTTATGGTTTTTGC
This sequence comes from Sitta europaea, assembly GCA_013400255.1. NCBI lineage: Eukaryota > Metazoa > Chordata > Aves > Passeriformes > Sittidae > Sitta > Sitta europaea. The sequence goes on from VXBS01008727.1 coordinate 67,906, forward strand.
AGGGACAAATTATCCTTCCCCTGTTATGGAGGGAAAGGAGGGGGACTGTCCTGTCCTTCAACAGGTTTTGATGGAAATTGTGCTCCCGTGCCAAACGATTGCTGAAAACATTTTTTTAAAGGAGGTTTATGGGGAAAATGTTGCAATTCTCTGGCTTTTTGTGCCCTGTGGTTCTGCGTGGGGATGGAAAATGGTGAACTTTTGAATTGACTGCAGCCACCCTGTTTTACAGCTTTGAAAAACACCTCGTGCTGTCTCACCTACGGGACACCAGAACTGGAGCGGCAGGAGCTCAGGAATTTGAGAATTTGGCTCTGGTGGTGCTGCTCAAATATGATGGACTCCAAATTTACACCCTGAGGGGATCTTTACTCCTACCAGTGCTGAGCCTGGGACTGAGGGTGCTGAGGAATCATCTGGAGAGGAGGAAAAACCAGCTGGACCCTCTGGTACCTCTCAGAACAGGAGGTGACAGAGGATCCACCTCCCAGAGCAGCAGCTCTGGGCTGTCCCCACTCCCTGAGCATGCCAAAATGATCATTAAATATAAAATGGAGCTCAAACTTCCTTGTAGTGGATATTTAAGGACCCACCTCTCAGAGCAGCAGCTCTGTGCTGTCACCACCCTCCAGCCATGCCAAACTGATCATTAAATATAAAAAAGAGCTCAAAAACCATTGCAGTTGAAATTTAAGGATTCACCTCCCAGAGCAGCAGCTCTGTGCTGTCCCCTATCCCCCAACTATGCCAAACTGATCCTTAAATATAAAATGGAGCTCAAATTTCCTTGCAGTAGATATTTAAGGAGCCAGTGGCACTCAGTGGTGGGGTGGGGATATCTGGGGACAAAGCTCATCCCACTCGCCCAGGGATCCCAGCTCTCCTGCATCCCACCCAAAGTCATCTGCAACAACAAGATGCCCTGGAGCAGCTGTGATTTGTTTGGGTCTGGCAGAGCTGATTACAGGACTGCTGGGCCCAGGCAGGAGTGAGCTCTGTGCTCTCTGCTGGGGCACTCCAGCCAAAGGCACAAGCTGTGATTTGTCTCTGCCAGCACTCGAAACTCGAGGACGTTTCTGTAGGAAGTGACAGTGGCAAAACATCCTCTGGAGCATGTAAACAATTTTTCCTTCTTCAGGATGGTCAAAATAAAAAGGGAGCTGTGTAAACATCTCCAGGCTGCCCCTGCTCCTCTCTCACTACAAGCTGTGGAGCAGAAAGCTCTGCTCGGGAGCCAGAAGATGCTGCAACTTCCTCCTGATCCACAATCCAGCACAAATACAAAACCAAATCATGTTTCCACATAATCAATCCACGTTCTTAGAGAGGAAAAGAGCCCTTAGCAGCTGAGCAGGGACCTTGGAGTATAATAGAGCTGTCCAAGTGCACAGGTGTGCCAAAGTGCTTCACCACCAGCGTGTGAGAAAGCGCTCACATTGTTCCCAAACCATGGGAAAAACATATCCTGTTCCCATTGCTGTGCCACAGCCCAGGCTCTGTGTGCTCTCAGTGCTGTCTCCTTGCAGCCATCCCTGCCTGGAGATGAACTTCCCCTGATTTCTGAGCACTGTGCCTGGCTCAGCCCAGCACAGGTGTCCTGCTCCACCAGGGAGCCACAGCCGTGCCAACCACAGCTCTGGTGCCTCTCTTGGGCTGGCTGGCACCAGGGCAAAGAGGGGAGAGGCTTTTTGTGCTGCTCTTGAGCTCTTCCCTGCCCCTTTCCCACGTGGATGCTTTGATGTGGGGATTTTCCTGCGCTGGTCCTGAGCTGCAGAGAGAAGGAAGGGGTTCAGATGGGGAGAGAGGGAAACGAGACAGACCAGGATAAACTCAGAGCCTAGGAAACTTGGATGTGCTGTCACATTTAAATGGACAACATCACGAGGGAAGTGGAGAAGTGACTGTGCAGGAGAATGACAGACATTTATTGTTTAAGCATCCTGAAGTGCTTTTATATTTCTGGCTAAAGTGTGAGTGCATCAACAATTTCCACTTGAAATGTTTTGGAGATACAAGTGGCTTTCCTTTTCATCAAGAAAAGACTTGGGTGACTTTTTTGATTCAAAACGCCTCATAAGAGAACAGCAACCAGGAAGCAAAATATGTTTTTACTCTCAGGATGTTCAAAATTACTTCATTTTGACATTTCAACCAGACTGTGGGATGGGCAACTCCTTCCTTCGTGCAGAGGACGTGGGAATAGCAGCAAGGAGGTTCTACCTCAAAATACCCAGGAGCTTTCTGACAGTCCAAGATGTGCCTTTCTTGATAAGAATGATATAAATATAATATATTTATAAGATGAATTTAGAGTAAAAGCTTTGAAGCATCATTTGAGTTTGAACACGTGAACTGCCTAAGCTGTGTTTAAAGAAGTTTTCAGCTTCAGTTCAATTCACTGAGAGCTTCCAGCTCCTGAATTTCCCATAAGGAAAGCGAGGATACACCAGACAGGCAAAAAACCTGGAATTTTCACAATCTGCTTCCAGAACTGGAGCATCCCAGGAGCAGCCAGCAGAGCTGGCAGGAGCTGGGCTGGGTCTGAGCCCGGGGCTCTTTGCTGTGGCATTATCCAGATCCCATGGAAGTGTCCTCTCAGCTGGAGGGCAGGGCCAGGTGACATCCCCAGCAGCGTGGGGACAGACCCAGCCCGGGGGAGTGAGCACCAGAGCAGCCTGGCAGGAGTTTGGATGGACTGCAGTGGGATGTGAGAGCAGATTTACAGAATTTATGGCAACCCGAGCCCAGGTGTGGCCAGCAGAGAGTGGCTCTGCCTCCCTCCCTCCCTGCCTGGGGAAAAGCTGCTTCCAGCACTCAGTCCTGGCCTGACTCGGGGTTCATCACTCAGGAATTGCAGCCTGGGCAGAGTTCACTGGAAGGTAAGGACACTCAAGCCATGAATTAATTCCCACCAATGCCAGAACTTCCTTAATTCTATTGCAAAAATATGATAGCAAATGATACCTGGGTGTGAATTAGGGTGCTCTTTGTAGAGCTGCTGGGGCAGTTCTGTAATGTCACAGCTGATCCAAGGGATGTTTCTGTATCACAGGAGTATTTTCCAGGCACTGTGTTTTCCTCTCCAAACCAGCAATTCTTTTCCTATCGCTCTCTCACTTCCCTGACCCAGCTGGGAAGGGGCAGTGATGCAGCACCCCTTGTTTTCAAGCAGCCATCACTCCTTTGGGCTGTCAGTTTGCAGAAAACCATCACAGAATCCTGAAGAGCTGACCCTGGGCAGTGGGCTGAGCGTGGTAAGCACCATGACCACTGAGCCCAGAGTGGGCTGGGTTGGGAAGGACCTTAAAGCTCATCCCATTGCACCCCAGCCAGGGCAGGGACCCCTCCCAGCACCCCAGGGTGCTCCAACCCCTGTCCCACCTGGCCTTGGACACTGCCAGGAATGTTTTATTCTTCAGGAGAGTTCAGATGGAAGATTCCCTGTTCCCAGGCTTGACCTCCGAATAAACCCAGGCTTAGGAAAGGGGTTTTTTGGGTTGGTTTTTTTTTTGCAAGGACAATTGTTACAAACACTGGGGACAGCCGAGGGCTCCGTGTGCCCTCGGAGCAGAGCTCAACCCCCTTGGCTTTACAGCCCCAAAGAGCCTGCAGGACACTCCCTGCCTTGGGAGGCTCCGGGGTGGCAGCTGCTCTGGCAGTTTTAAAACTTCTTTTAAAACACTTTTTCTTTTCCTTTTTCTTTTTNCTTTAAACCAACAAAACCTAATGTTTATAGCAGTCTAGGAGCTGGAAACCCAACTTGAGAAACACTTAATGTTTAGATCGACTTTGTGGTTGGAAAAAACAACTTTTTAAACGCTCCAGCAAGTGGAAACAGCCACCCCTTGTAAACAAATCTCGAGCATTAAGATATTTCTTAGCAGCGGAAAACCTTAAGTGCAGGGAGACGTATTTGTGAGGGATTTCAAAGTGATCAGAGGCCGCTGGCAGAGCCAGGCTCTGTCAGCAGGGATGTCAACCATCGATGCAGATGAAAGAGTTTCCATCCAGGATGCTCGCTGGGTGTTTGCTTCCCAGTCCTTTACTGTATTACACACATCACTCACATCCACCTCGGGCTCCACTTCCAAGCCCACGTTACTCCAGTTTCGTGTTCTGGGGTCAGGGAAGTTAAACCAACACAAACAGCGAGGAGCTGGGCAGCAGAATGAGAAATATTGGTTGTTTTCTGCAAGTACAGTAGAATTTCCCAGCCGTGAGATAAAGGCTGCCAGATATTCCAGCAGTGACCTTGGAAAAATAATACAACAACCTGCTCAGGCCGTGTTTTTCCTCCAAAACCTCATTTCAACCCTGGTCATGTGCTCTGGAGCTGCTGCCCTGCCTGTGGGTTGAAGTGTCCCTGAGCTCAGCAGTGTTTGGGAAGGTTTTTCTCCCCAAAGAAACAGTGGAAGTCTCATCCCGGGACAATTAAATGCATCCGACTGGCTGCTGGCAGGAAGCTCTTTTCCATCCTTTGGGCTTTAAATCTGCTGCCTGGATGGGGCAGGGCCACTCCCCTGGGGAATGCTCCAGGTGGGAGCAGCTCTGTCCCACCAGGCCGTGGGGGACAGGAGATTGGTGGCCCCTTCTCCCAAAAGTGGCCAAAAATTGGGAAAAGATCCCGTTGAGGTGGGAATCGTTGCAGAGCCAGCGGTCACCAGCAGCCTGGATGGGAAGAGATTGGGGTCCCCTTCTCCCCAAAGCAGCCAAAAATTGGGAAAAGGTCCTGTTGAGGTGGGAATTTTGCACAGCTACCGCTCCCAGAAGTGGCCAAAAGTTGGGAAAAGCTCCCGTTGAGGTGGGAATCTTTGCACAGCCACCAGCCACAAAATCAGCCCTAAACTGGGAAAAGCTCCCATTGAAGTGGGAATCTCTGCAGAGTCACCACTCACAAGCAGCCAGGATGGGAAAAGATTGGTGTTCTCCCAAAATCAGCCAAAAACTGGGAAAACCTCCCTCTGAGGGAGGAATCTTTGCACAGCCACCTTTCTTAAAAGTGGCCAAAAATTAGGAAAAGCTCCCATTGAGCTGGGAATCTTTGCACAGCCACCAGTCACAAAAGTGGCCAAAAACTGGGAGGAGATTGGTGTCCCCTTCTCCCAAATCAGCCAAAAACTGGGAAAAGCTCCTGTTGAGGTGGGAAGCTTTGCACAGCTGCCAGCCACAAGCAGCCAGGATGGGAAGAGATTGGTGTTCCCTTCTCCCAAAACAGCCAAAAACTTGGAAAAGCTCATGTTGAGGTGGGAATTCTGCACAGCCACCACTTCTAGAAGTGGCCAAAAACTGGGAAAAGCTCCTGTTGAGGTGGGAATTTTGCTCAGCCACCACTCACAAAATCAGCCAAAACTGGGAAAAGCTCCCATTGAGCTGGGAATCTTAGCACAGCCACTATTCAAAAAGTGGCCAAAAACTGGGAAAGCTCCTGTTGAGGTGGGAATTCTGCACAGCCGCCAGGCCCAAAATCAGCCCTAAACTGGGAAAATCTCTTGAGGTGGGAATTTTGCTCAGCCACCACTCACGAAATCAGCCCCGAACTGGGAAAAGCTCCGGTTGAGGTGGGAATTGTGCCCATCCATCTCTCCCGAGGGGCAGGGTGGGCTCAGGGGGAGCAGCACCCAGGGATGCCCGGTGTCCCTCGCCCAGCGAGGTGCCAGGGCGGGGGCAGGAGCCGTGTCCAGCGCTCCGGGTCATTTCCTCCCGAACAATTGAGCTTTGATCCCGTTCTGTGAGCCAGGACCCGCCGCTGTTCTCACTGGGCGCCCTCGGCAGGGCTAAAAAAAAACCCCTCAAGCACCAACAATGAGCGCGGAGAAGCCGCTGCCGCTGACTCAGCCCCTGCCCCAGGTTAGGTAATTTCCGTGCATAAATCTCTTTTCAAGGAAGGCTTGAAACAGAGCTTAACCAGGACCAGACTTCTCTCCCCTGGATTTGATCCTGAGGAAATACCTGATAATAAACAAATACCTTGCTGGGATCCTCGGCCTTGCCAGAAATGACAGTTGATTTAAAAAACATTTATTTATTTTTTTTTCATTTTTCCCCTTCTGTTTTCTCACTTTATCCTTAAAAAAAACCCCAAAAACTCCAAGGAAGTTGTAACCATCCAGGGCCAGGAAGGTGCTGCAGAACCAACAAGCCCCTGCAAGGGCAGTGTCCGTGGTGGGATCTCATTTCAGGGCTCTGTGTCCTCACTTTCCAAACACCTCCACTGCCGACTCATTTTAGATTTCCATTTGGATTTGGACCAGCAGCTGGGCCTTTCCAGGATGGTTTTAAAGACAACAAGGCTCATCCGGCTTCAGTGATGTGTCCTGTGGGAAGCTTGGCTACCTGGGGCTACGCCTTGGCTGCCCTTGAGTCTGATTTTCTAAGAAAACACATCTGAAAATCAAACTCAAGATGTGCAAAAGTCTTTTACATCTTTATCAGAGTCCTTTGTGTGTGATTCCAGTTTGTCTCCTTGAATTCCCCCAGCAATTTCCCGCGGAAAAAGGAAAATTTCCTGCCCCAAATCTCTGTCCCAGCTCGCTCCCACCCTGGCCAGTTCCAGGGATGGGCTGAGTTATTGACCCCGTTGTTTGTGCTGCTGCTACAGGTTGTAAATTCTCAGAACAGGAGACTAAACAGACTTGGGATTATCACCACAACGGCCCAATAACTTCTGGAAAATCTGTTTATATTTGGTGACCAGCAGGGAAAAGCTGACAAGAGGGAAATTCGAGGTGCAGGGAGTGTGCCCCTCGTTCCAGTCCTGCTCCACCTCCTCTCGAGCAGCTGACAAGGGGCACTGCCACAGGTGAGGGCAGTCATCCATACATTTGGGCAAGTGTGGGGTCTTTCCATCCCTGAGGATCTTTCCTGGCTAGAAAAATCTTCAGCCAAGCCTTTAAAGAATGGCTGTGCCTCTGCCACGAGGTATAAAGACATCAATGCCTCCTGGCTGCTGCAATTTGGGGGGCTTTTATATTCTTTTCTTTTTTTGTGATACAAAGTAACATTTAATTTTTTTTATCCATGGTTAAGGGATTTTTTTTAGGACAGAGAGACCATTTTCTGGACCTCATGTGAGAGCTGATGATGTTCATGACCCTCTTGGAAAAGCCTCCACTGGGGACCAGCCAAATGGTTCAGGAGCTTGTTCTGGGATACCTGCAATGTGTCGTGTGCAGTCGTGTCCATCAGCAAGGCACAGCTTACATCACCTGCCAGGAACTCAGCCTTCATCTGCAGATCAGAAAACTGCCTGAATCTGTGATTTAATTGAGTCAAGTTTTTAGTTCTGGCTTCCTGTACTTAACCCTTGGATCACTCCTGGCGTTTCATGTCACAGCCGTGTCCGTGGCGCTGCCTGGGAGATAAAGTTTCCTCCAACAAATGGTTTATTATTCTCTATAAGGGATTAACAGAGGTGTTTAAAGCCCTGTGGTTGTATCTGCTTTGAGGATTAAGGGGATTTGGGAGCAGTGATATCACTGGGCTCCAGTGCAATTTATGTGGTGGTAACAGGGCAGGAGAGTGGAAGGTGATGTCAGAGTGGCTGGGATGGGTGGGGAGTGGGGTCTGTCTGGGTCCTGTCCAGGAGTGATCCCACTATCAGGAGGAATTGGACTCTCTTTGATTTAAATCAAGCTGCCTTTACAAATATCCACCCCGGTGCCCTGACACTCAATGGAGTTTGCAAATTGCTCTCACTGGATGAGAGAGGTAAAACCTCCCTGGCACAAACTCTGTTATGTTTCTATCAAAGAGCCAGCCTTTTTCCTTTGATTTGCCTCTGTCAAAAGAGATAAACCCCACATTTCTCAGACCAGTTTAATTCCCAGCAGTATTTATGTATCTAAGAGGTTTCCCTGACAGTACATAAAATTAAAAGAAGAATCATTTAGGAAAAAACATATCAGTAATGTAATCCCTCATTTGGGTCTGTGCCTCAATTACATCCATTTCATTCTGACTTTCTGCCCAGGTTCCAGTGGAAAATTCTTTATTTTTTTTTTTCCCATTTAAAAAAACACCACTTCTTCCTCTGAAGGCAACCAAACCAGCAGAGCTTTCCTTTCTCTCTCCCTGTTTTATCCAACCATAAGAACCATGGGTTTTAACTAATTCCCTTTCTACTCTAATCTAGTTTTATACCCCTGGTAAGGACAAAGATGCTCTTGGTGATGTTTTAGGTTGATCACAGCCAATTCCAGATGGTTTTTTCCCCTTTTTTTGCTCACCAAAGCTCCGGGCTCAAATACATTGGTTTAGGAGTTGTTTGCAGGTATGGCCAGGTCTTTCCACCTCCTAAATTAATGCTGGGTTCAAAACAAAGTTTGTGCTTTTGAGTTTTGCCTCTTAGATGTGACAACACATCTCTCAACAACTCATTTGCTCCCCGAGCGAGAAAACACCCAGCTTTAAAACAACAACCACTTGCATTTCTCCTTTAATGCTTCCAAAATAAAAAAGCCGTGTTTAGATTGATTACCGTGGACGTCTCCCATAATCATTAAAAGCAGTTTGAAAGCCAAGAGAGCTGTAAGTAATTGCTGCAGGGCTGCCAGGTCTTGTCTGTGCTGAGTGAGAGGAGTGCTGGGGTGATGTGAGCAGGGAAAGCTCCACCACACCCTCTCACCCCCTCCAAAACAAACATGAAAGCAAGAAGAAGTGGATGTCTTCGCTATTGCTTTTCACTGGCCCTTTTTGAAGATGTGATGTACGAAGATTTCCTGTAATTACAGGCAATAGCTGGAGGGGAAACAGCGGGGGGAGACAGCAGAGTGCGAGTCAGAAAAATTAATTCGTTTAAATCTGTCACTGAGGCTGGCAGGAGCCAGCCTGTAAATAACTCCACAGCTGAAGCAACTTTGCATCACTCAGCTCAAACCCCCCCAAAACCGAGGGACCCAGCGTTTTTCCCCTCACCCCTGGCACATGAAGGGCTCTTGGAGCCACTGAAGCTGCACTGCACCGGAGGGGATGGAACAGCTAAAATTAGCCCCAAGGAGATTCTCAAAGGGCTCCCAACCTTTTTCCTCTCCCAGCAGGGCTGGATTTTTGGCTGCTGAGCCCCAGTTAGTGACACAGCCTGTGGTTCCTGGGCTGTGTCACCAAGCACAGCGCCTCTGGCTCGGGGGATGGATGTCTNATAATGCCAGCACTCCCTCCCAGCACCTCCTCCTTGATTTCCCTGCGGGGCGGCTGCAGAGCTCGAGCATCACCTGGCAGGAGGATGGGAGTGCAGAGGCACAGGAGGTCCTGTGGGGTGCTGGGGTGGCAGTGCCACCACTGTCTGGTTCTGCTCCCAGGGTCAGCAGTAAAAGCAGGAGGGGCAGAATTGTTGTTGTGCCTCGGGTGTTTGGTGTTCCTGATCTCAGTTCCAGCTTCACTGGGAGTGCTCCCACACTGAGTTAACAGAGCAGAAATGGGGCACAGTTCTGTCTTCGGGGTCTTTTTAAGCCTAAACCACCCAGTTGTGAGATG
>VXBS01008727.1:77481-119048 GCA_013400255.1 Sitta europaea
CCCCACCATATTCCTAAATTTATTAAGAGATTCCTGAGTTTCTTACTGGCTTTTTGCAGGGTTAAAGGTTGTTCAATATTTTAGACAACCTGAAGCCCATTTCAGTTTGAGTGTGTTTGGAATGACGAGTTCCAGAGTTAATGTGGGGTGAGGGTGAAGCTGGAAAGCTGCAAGCAAAGTTCAGCTTGTTATTAGAGGGCTGAAAATATATGGAGGGAAAATCTATCTTATTCATTTTCCACATGATTTCAAAGTAAAAAAAAAAAAAATAGAAACCACTTAGAGTTAAAGCTCTGAAAAAAAGATCACCTCTAATTCCATAAGTTATGGGCCTATAAATCAGTCAAATAACACAGAGCTGGCCACCAGGCAAATATATCCTTGAGCAGCAATAACTGAGAAGGGAGATTGTCTTATTCAAGGGTGGTTCATAATTCACTATAATTGGTGGGAAAGTGAGAGCTGAGACAACTTAATTCATTCACAATTGCTGATGTTATTATTTCAGAATAAAAATAGTGACTTCGATGAAAACCATCTGGTGTCAACAGGAACCATCACTGGTCAAGGGGATAGAGGGATGAGGTTTGAAACTGAAATTTGGGGGGTTCCAGCTCAGGTATTAATCTCATTTTAAATAAAAATAGTGGTGGGAAGAGTCTCTTCATGTCTTTACCTGATTTTTGTGTTTTTACAGGGTTTTGAGGCCTTGGTCAGGAGAAATTTGTGTGGTGTGGGGGACCAGGAGACAGGGCTGGGAGGAGCAGCTCCTGAAACTCCAGGAGGAAAAAAAATCTTCCCAGTTGGAGTCTCTAGAGGTGGATGATGATTTTTAGAAGGGGATGGACCAGCAGGGCTGGCACTTTGCTAACCAGCCCAGGGGCTGCTCAGCCTCCAGGATGCAGAAAAGGAAAAAGCCAGAGCTCTGAATGTCTCTGGAGAGAACAGTGGGACATTTTCTGGGGCTGACTGTGGGATCACAAGCTTTAAAAAGCTCCTTTGCAGGGGCTCCTGGGCTGCAACACTCACCTGATTCTCCTCAGAACTTCCTCAGATCAAACCTCTCCCCCAGCACCCACCCGGCCTTGGAGGGGCTCATTGACACTTTGGGGTTTAATCTGCAGCCAAAACAGGAACCAAAGGGGATAAAAAATGACAAATGGGTAAAAAATGACAAATGGATAAAAAACGACAAATGGATGATGCTTGCACGTGGTTTCTGTGGGAGCAGCCAGAGCCTGGGGGAGCCCATCCCAGTGGGATCCCAGTTGTGACTGGGAGCACTGGGTGTCCTGGGGTGGGTGTGGGGGGTCTGTGTGAGCTCAGCCCCAGCTCCCTGAGGGTCTGTGTGTCAGCTCTGTGTCAGGTGTGTGTCCCCACATCAAAGCCCTGCTGATTTCCTCCTCAGGAACACAAGGCAGAGCACGTTTCTCGCTGCCTGCTCTTTATTTCTTGATATCATTTGGATGATTCCTTTCTGTCCTAGGAGAAAGCCTGAGGGGGCTGGTTTGTTTGATCAGGAAGTGAGAATGAATTTACTCGGGTGCTGTCTCAGCACTGGTTCATTTTCACTCCACGGTGCCCCAGAGCAAGGGCTGAGGCTGCTGCTGGGGCTGGGACAAAGCTGCTGCTCTGGGAAAGGTTCTGGGGATTAAGGGAATTGTGAGGGGGTTGTTGTTGCTGGAAATTGAGTGGTTTTAGACAATGAGTAGCAAAGTGACCTAAATTTAAATATTCCAAATCAAACTGCACTTTTAAAATGTTTCTTCCCACTCTCCTCCCCTGCCCTTTTGGAGAGGTGAGGTGATAAAGGTGTAGGATTGTACATCCCCAGGCCCCTGACCTGGCATCAGCTGCTAAATCTGCAGGAGCACCAGCCTCTGGAGTTAAAAGTGCAGGAAATTTGGAAGATGCCAAATCTGTCCCAGTTTGGAAGATGCCAAATCTGTCCCAGTTTAATTCACTTTTTTCCCCATGCATTCTAGTGATGAGGACCTTAAAGAACAGCCTGAAATCTTCCAGCTTGAGACAGAGCAATGCCACAAGACCTGAGAGAAAAAATGGGAAAATAAAGAGGAACAAAGTGAGAATGAGCTAGGGGATGAGGGGGTTAAGGTCCCTGCAGCTCGAGCTGCTCTCGAGGGAGTCAGGAAAGCTGCAGAGATTTGGCAATGAGCACAGATCCTAAAAATTAGATCATAGCACACAATTATCCTGCAGGCTGCTGCTGGTGCCAGCACCTCCATCTCTGTGATTGTTGCATTTTGAAGTCGTGTCGGAAACCCAGAGTTCCAATCCATTGCATTCCCATGCCCAGGCACCCCGTGCCACTGCCCCTTCCACAATGAAACCTACCTGGCATTGTGTGGGGAATGAGTAACAATTCCTGTGCTGAAAGGGAAGAGGGAGAAACACCAAGAACTCTCTCAGGCGCTGAAGTCACCGGGAGCTGGCAGGGCTGGCACAGCTCAGCGCCCATGAGTCAATCCCGGGGCTCCTGGGCCAGCCTTGTCCTGCCACTGCCACCCCACGGCCTCCCACGGCCACTCTGGGGGCTGCCAGCCCCTGAACTGCTCCAAAAATGCCTGCAGGGTTTGTATGGAGCTGCTCAGTTCCTAAATTCCTCCAAAAAGTGTCCACGGGGTTTGTATAGAGCTGCCCAATTCCTAAATTCCTCCAAAAGTATCCACAGGGTTTGTATAGAGCTGCCCAATTCTTAAATTCCTCCAAAAAGTGTCCACGGGGTTTGTATGGAACTGCTCAACTCCTAAATTCCTCAAAAAGTGTCTGCAGGGTTTGTATGGAGTTGCCCAACTCCTAAATTCCTCAAAAAAGTGTCCACGGGGTTTGTATGGAGCTGCCCAGCCCCTAAACTGCTCCAAAAATGCCTGCAGGGTTTGTATGGACCTGGTCAACTCCTAAATTCCTCAAAAAGTGTCTGCAGGTTTGTATGGAGTTGCCCAATTCCTAAATTCCTCCAAAAAGTGTCCATGGGGTTTGTATGGAGCTGCCCAATTCCTACATTCCTCCAAAAAGTGTCCACGGGGTTTGTGTGGAGCTGCCCAGCCCCTAAACTGCTCCAAATATGCCTGCAGGGTTTGTATGGACCTGGTTGACTCCTAAATTCCTCAAAAAGCATCCATGGGGTTTGTATGGAACTGCTCAATTCCTAAATTCCTCAAAAAGTGTCTGCAGGTTTGTATGGAGTTGCCCAACTCCTGAATTCCTCAAAAAGTGTCCATGGGATTTGTATGGACCTGCTCAGTTCCTATATTCCTCAAAAAGTGTCTGCAGGGTTTGTATGGGGTTGCCAGCCCCTAAACTGCTCCAAAAATGTCTGTAAGGTTTGTATGGAGCTGTTCAGTTCCTAAGTTCTTCAAAAAGGTGTCCACAGGGTTTGTGTGGAGCTGCCCAGTTCCTAAATTCCTCAAAAACTGTCCACAGGGTTTGTATGGAGCTGTTCAGTTCCTAAATTCCTCCAAAAGTGTCCACAGGGTTTGTGGGGAGATGCCCAACTGCTAAACTTCTCCAAAACTCAGTGGGATTTGTGTGGAGCTGCCCAGCTCCTAAACCACTTCAAAAAGCACCCACAGGCTTTGCTGACTTGCATCTTCCCATCAGGAGTGCACCCACCTCCCCTAAATCCCTTTCCCAGGGCTAACAGGATGCCATTTGTTCCTAAAAAGTTCATTACACAATTCCCCTCCAAATCCCAGGATTCCAACCAGCAGGGCAGCCACTGCTGTGCACTGCAAAAAAACCAAAAAAACCAAAAAACCAAAAATAAAAAAAAAAAGGAGGTTTAGGGCAAAATAAAAAAATAAATGTACAGGAGGGGTTTGCACTGGGAGCAAACCCTGGCTGATGGCAGCTTTTCCTCCTGACCCCTGCACAGCTGGCACAGAACAACCACAGACAACAGAACAATTCTGATGGCAAAAAAGGGGAATTTTTCCATGGCACTGAGCTGGAGGTTAAAGGATTTTGCCTGCAGAGCTGCTCAGGGTGCTGGTGATGCCTGGGGCTCTGCTCCAGACCTCCAGCCAGGAAAAGGAGCAGCCTGGTGGCAGCTGAGCCTGTGGTGATTAAGGGCAGGACATGCCTCGGGATTGAGGATTTCTTATTTTCTTTTTTGTTGAGTTCCTGTTTACAGGTTGACAGCATTTCCCCAGTGTTTGAACTCCTTCCCCGTGCCGTCCCTCCGCTGCTGCTGGCACTGAGGGAGAATTAAAAAGCTTCCTCTGAGCAAATCTCTTCATTTAAACGAGCTGCTGCTGTGCCCTGCAGGCACAAACCCACCAATAAATGTCATTTTGCTAAAGGAAGGATGCAGGAAAAGACCTTTCCGGGCATCACCACCAAAGGCTGGGGTCTTCTCCTGCTGCACCAGGGCAAAGCTGCTGTGCAGAGCTGGAATTTGGAGGTTTGAGCTCTTTTTCCATGAGAGGAGGAGGCTGAGCATGACTGAGAATCCTGGTACTGCACACTCGACCTCAGACCTCTCGAATTTGCCCCAAACCTCCCCTTGAGAGCTTGGTCAGCAGCTTGGTATTAACCTAATTTTAAATAAGAATAGTGGGAAGAGTCTCTTCGTGTCTTTACCTGATTTTTGTGTTTTTACAGGGTTTTGAGGCCTTGGTCAGGAGAAATTTGTGTGGTGTGGGGGACCAGGAGACAGGGCTGGGAGGAGCAGCTCCTGAAACTCCAGGAGGAAAAAAATCTTCCCAGTTGGAGTCTCTTGAGCTGGATGAACAACCCCAAACTGTTTTTGTGAGCAGTGCAGGGAGGGAGGAGGTGGCAGCTCTGGGGTATTTTTTGCTTTTTTTTTTTTTTTTTTTTTTTTTTTTTTTTTTTTTTTTTTTTTTTTTTTTTTTTTTTTTTTTTGCTTTTCCTGCATTTAATTAGAGCACAGTGAAATCTCCAAACAGGACATTTTTTGGATCAGACCTGAAGTGTTTGTTTTGCTGGCCAAAACCTGACCCGTGGTATGTGTGGCATCTCACATATTTACTCACTGAGGCCTCGGTACTGCAACAGACACCCACAAAAGCAGGAAGTCATGATGCTTTGCCAGCTAATTAATCAACCCCTTTGCTCTATTAGCACCCCTAAAGGAATTCTGAGGCAGCCCCAAAGCTCTGATGTGCCACACAGCTTGGGCTGGTCACATTTACACTGCCCCAATAACAAATTTCTCATTTACACTGCCCCAGTAACAAATTACTGGTGTGAGATACCCAGGGGTGGTTCAGGGAGCTCCCTGCAGCTCCTGCACCTGCCACAGGTGTCTGGGAGGGTTCCTGTGCTGGGAGAGGTTCAGTCTGTGCTTGCTGCACTCCTCACTTGGGTTTGAAGCAGTTTGAAGGTGGCTGGGGGAGCTCAGGAGATCAGAGAGGTTCAGAAGTGCCAGGGGATAAAAGCAGTTTGATAAAGGGTGAGGCCTCAGGATTTTATATTTTTTCCTGTGTCTGCATGCTGCAGTTGTTCAGGGGCTCCCTGCAAACCCCACGCTCGGGGGGAGCTGCTGCTTCCCCAGCCGGCTCAGACACAGCAATTCCTCTGCAGGGCTGGGGATCAAGGAGCCCTCAGTGCCCCAGGGCCAGGCATGGCAGCAGAAGGGAGCTGGGGGAGCAACCTGGGGGGAACTTCATCCCCTGAACGTGGGACTGGGACCAAACCTAGAAAAGTGTCAAAACCTGGGACCATTGTCCAATTTTGGGTGGGCATCATCTGCCCTAAATGTACCTGAAGGCCTTCAATAAACAGAACTGCTTTTAATTCCCTTAACTTTGTCTGGCCTCTGTTTTTAGGTAAGCCCCAAAAAGGCATCAATGGAGCCTTTAAAAAAATCCTTCATGCCAAGTCTTCTGTAAGACTCTTCAGTGGGAGGCTGGCAGGTGCTGTGCAGGTGAGGAAGGCAGGGCAGGGCACTTTGGGGTGGGGACAGGCTGGCTCTGCTCCTCTCCACAGGGTCCCAGCACTATCCCATCCCGTGCAGAAAGCCACCAGCCCCTGCTGCTTGTCCCAGACCCCCATTTTCGGGGGGATTTGGGGTGCAGCCCAGCTCTGCCCCAGGTCTGGCTGATCCCTGGCAGCAGAGCTGCTCTGTGCCCTGCCTGCACAGGGGGACAGGCAGCCTGTCCCCACAGCCCCTTCCAGTGTCACAGGGTGGGACATGCCCCCTCTGCACATCCAAAAATACCCTGCACACATCCAGAGCCCTGGAGCCACCACAAAGCCAATGTCCAAACACTTCCCTCTCCAACCCTCCCTGCTCTGCCCTGCACAGATGAGCAACCCTTTGTTTGCTCCACTTGTTTCCAAGAACTGTTTCCGTTCAGTGGAGGGCTGAGTGGTGCTCCACATTATTTTTCCTGAGTGTCTCCAAGCCCTGGAGTGGCTCGAGCCCGTTCTGTGTTTGTCCTTCCTCCATGCAGCAGATTTGCAAGCTGCTTCAGAGGCAGAAGAGTCTGGAAGCTGCAGAGGGCAGGCAGGGCTCTCAGAACACCGTGTGCCATTGCAGCCCCTTTATCTTTACCCGGGTTTGTCTTTACACCCACTGCTTCCCCCAGTGCCAGCTGGTTGGGATTTTGGCTGTGAGGGGAGGGCAGAGCTCCCCAGCCAGGTTGTGGCCAGGCTGGCACAGCACTGTCCCCCAGCTGTGCCCTGGGTGCTCAGCACCCTCATGTCCTCTGAAAAGGGGCTTATCTGGGTGAAAAGGTGCTCCAGAGCCCCTTGGAGGAAAGGAGACTTTTAATCCAAGGGAAAATAAAATCCATCCACTTGTGAGTCTCTGCTTTCCTCCCCTTCTCCTCTCTTGTCTCTCCCAATCCCTTTCCTCACAGGGTTCCCCCCTGATGAGTTTTATTTGTCATTCCAAGACACTTTATTGACATCAGCAGGGCTGGTGGCTTAATGAACACCCCTGGTGAGCCCAGGCTCCACATGATCTCGTTGGTTTGCTGCTTTCCAGCAGATTGATCCCATTGATTCCTGTTTGCATGGGGACAGGGAGACCCCAGAGCCACGTGGCAATGGGAGGTGCTGGTTTCACTGGTACAGCTCTGCCCAGGGGTGTTCCAGCAGCTGGGCTCGGGGTCATGGGGACAACGGGGCTGTTTGGAGGAGAATCCATAGGAAACCAGCAGTTTTCCCTGGTGAAAGGAAGAGTTAATCCAGCACTGACATCCCTGCTCCTGTAAAACAGCCCTGGGTGCTGCAGATGGTTGGGAGCTCCCTTCAGAGACAGCAAAGGCCAGTGAGTGAGGAGTGAATGAATGAATGAATGAATGAATGAATGAATGAATGAATGAATGAATGAATGACATTTTTATTTTCTCTGTGTGCCCATGGGCTTGTTTAGATTGCACCCACGTTTCCAGTTATATTCCTTAGGCACATAATAAAACTTTAAGCCAGGCTTGGTTGAACTGCTCCTTCCAGGACAGGGATGTCTGAGGTTTGCTCTTTTTTAATCCCTGAAGTAAAACCAAGTTATTTGGACATCTGTCCATCCTGACCCAGGTCAAGTTGCCTCTCTGGAGAGGGACCCCAGCCCCTGGTGAGATGTTGGCAGCTCACAGTCAGCAGGGCAGCACCCAAAAAGCTGAATTTGCAGCCATGTGCCATTAAAAGGCCTTGGGGCATCTCCAGAACAGGAAATAAAAAGCAAAGAAATGGGGAAAAGTGGAAAGAAAGGGCACTGAAGTGGAGCAAAGCCTGGCTTTGGCCTGGGGAGCTTTGTGCCAGGAGCTCCTGCCCAGCACCATCGTGCAGAATTCTTGTCCTGCTAAGGGCCATGTGAAAAGCTTGATTTTTGACTCTGCCAAAGACACAATGGGAATCCTCTTATGAGGATTAAACTTTCAGGGGAAAAAAAGATAACTCTCTTCTAAGAAAAGCTGTGCACTTGGCTTGTAATGCAGGTAATTAGTTATAAAACACCAGGCAGCCAATTCCACTGCCGGGGTGGGAAGCAGAGAGAGGCAAATTCGGTGACTTTGCTGTGATTTGGGTTCAATCTCTCCTACATAACTCCTGATTAAGTTCGAGTTTCCTGATAGGATTATCAGTTTAGCCCTTTATTCTGCCTCTGCACAATCTTTCCCAAACTGCTCAGCTCCTGATCCTGTGCATCACTGCTGGTCAGCACAGAACATACTTCTGGCCAGAGGCCTGAGCCTTCTCACAATGACAGGGGGGAAATTTGGATTTCTCCTGGATTACAGAATCTCTTTGCATTCCCTGATTTGTTGCATAACGGAGATTTGCTCCTGCTCTGGAGTCAGCTGAGCAATTTCCACGGGATAACATGGATCCCCCACTTCTTTGATTCTGCTTCCAAGACAGAGTGGACTTTAATGAGGTATCAAACCCAAACACCAGCTCTGTCCTTTGGGTTTTGCTGCACCATCCCTCCTGTGTGTTGGTGGAAGAGCTCTGTGAGGGGGTTGGAGCCCGTGGTGCTTTTCTGGGGATGGTAAATCCATGGTAAAAGAAGGACTTGAGAGCTGTGAGGAGGTGACACAGCTGCTCCAAGCACCCTGAAAACAAGGGACAAAGCCCAGCAGAGCGTGGGGGCTCTTGTGAACTCTGCCCCACCTTGCTTGGTGCAGACACCACCTGCAGAGTGGTGAGTGGCCCTGCCAAGACACCCTGAGAGACCAGGACACATCTCCTGCAGGAGGAGGAGGAGGAGGAAGGTGTGCAGGCAGAGCACAGTGGCTGCTCTGAGCCTGGGAGGCTGAACCCACCTCATGCCAACAGCATCGTGCATTAATTGATGCTAACGAGCTGTTCAGCCTCTCCTTCAGGGGCAAGAACAGCAGGGGCAGGTGCACTGGGGGGGTTTGGGAGGGCTCTGGACAGTGCCAGTCCCACTGTCCCTCTGCACTCCCTCCCAAGCCCCTGGGAGCAGAAATCCAATTTTTCGCAGAACAAGTCACATCTGGAGATCAGGGAAGCAGGGTTTTTCCAAGGAATGGTGTCTGAGGTGAGGCTGCCTTGTTCCTAGCTCATCCCTAACTCCAGGCCAGCACACCTTATCCCCCCCCTGCCCTGCTGCCCTGAGCTGTCCCCGAGGCAGGGTTGTATAACACAGAGGAGCTCCAATGTTAAGAGGAAATGCCAAGCTAAAAAACTCTTCTGGAAACACCAAATCCATCAAGCACTTAACAGGCAAGTCACTACAGCCCTGGAAGTGAAACTTCCTCCTGCTCTCTGCCATAATTCCTGCAGTGCCCATCCCTCTGGCGTCACAGGGCCACCGATCAGTCACCAGGAAGAGCTGAGCTCCTGCTGGAGATACACAAACGATGACAGCAGATGCCCACGGTGCCTTTGATCCCTGCCCTGTGTTTAGTTTAGGGAGTTTATGTCCCAGTGGCACTTGGGAGGCCTGGCTGCTGCTGGTGGTGACAGAGCAGCTGTGGGCACACTGCCCGTCCCAAGGACACAGAGAACAGGAGACTGGGCTGAAAACATTTCCTGCCTCAGCTCGGGGCTCAGAAAGTGGCTGGCTGGAGGAACTTGGAGGAACTCTTCCAGCAAGTGCAGAATCAGGGAGTAACTCCTCCAGACTTTGTATTTCAGTGCCCAGCACACACCCTCGTCTCCCGGGGAATTTGCAGTTTGCACAGAGAGTGTGGCATGGTGAGAGGGTTCCCAGGGAATATCCTGCTGTTCACCAGCCCCTCTGCACCCATTGGCACAGTGAGAATGATGCCTTCAGGTTTACCTTTTCTATTTTTCCCATTCTGGGNCCAAGAAGGTTTCCAAGGAATATCCTGCCGTTCACCAGCCCCTCTGTGCATCCATTCAGCCGCCAGCCAAACCCCCCCTCCAAACCCACAACTGGGGGGCTGAGTGTCTCCAAGTGGCCTCCCTGTCCCAGGTTTAAAGCAGTCACTGTGCTCTCAGTTCAGCAATTCCAGCTGACACGTTTCCAGTTTGGCAAAATGCGATGCTTAGCCCAGATTTGCTCTGCAGGAGTGTCTCATCTCCATCTATACACACACGTATTTACCAGCTTTCATGTGCTAAATGCTTTCTAAACTCCTGCCTGTCAAGGAGCTGGCTGAGCTGAGAGCAGGATTCCTGTCTGATGGCTGCTTGGTGTGTGCCAACAGCTCCCTCTGGGTTTTTTGTCTAAGATTTACTTCAGTCGCAAGGAAAAAAAAAAAAAAAAAAAGAAATCAAGCAGCGCCTTTGTTCCCAGAAGAATTTTTTGGCAGCGAGAGCTTCAGCATGACCCATCCGGGCTGCTCGGTCTTTCCCTCAGCCCTGGGGGCCAGCACAACCTGGGGAGATGAGCTGAGCTCTGTCATGGAAACTGCTGAGCCTTTGTGTCTGGGAAGGCAGCAAGTGCCAGCCTTTGGGACACAGAGGGGTTTTTTGGGAAGGCACATCCCGGGCAGAGATTCCTGCAGCTTTCCAGGGCTCCAGGGAGCCTCCAGTTGCATAACCCTGACAGTCTGGGCTGGAAAGTGCCTCAAATTCCCCCTCTCCTGCTAAACACAAAGCATCAGTGACCTCAGCCCTTGGCCGTCCCATCCATCTCCAGCAGCAAATGTTAGAGGGAGCAGCATCTCGGAACCCCTCCCATAATTTATGAACTACCACAGCTGATTTTACAGCTACTAAAACACAGCAAAGCTCCAAACAACAGCTGGGTGAGCTGACTGAGTGGGGAATGGGAGCCAAAAGCAGGAGACACATGGATTTGGACTGAGGTGAGCACCAGGCAGAGCTCGAGCTGCACTCCTGCTGCCCAGATTTGAAAGCTGACACATTTATGCTGAATTTCACCAGCTGAGAACCTGGGGCTGTGGGGTTTTTACAGCCACCAGGGTGGAGAGAATCAGATCTCTGATAAGAAGTGGCTGCTCCATGTCTTTGTTGCTTGGAACTGGAAAGAAAGAGCTGACCAGTCTGGAAAAATTCTGTGGAGTCTGGTAGAAATGGGATTGAGCTGCCATGGAAATTTAATAGAGTCATATGCAGAAATTACTGTAAATAGTTGTAGAATTTAATAAGTGCTTTTATGCTTCCTGTTGGGTTATTTTTAACACTCTGGTAGAATTCCGTACTGGGATATGGTTATGTATTAAATTTTAACAGTTGTTTAAAAAAAGAAGCTGTTGAACAGTATCATTTTCTATTAGGTTACACGGGATGCCTCCATTAGGAGTGGTTTTCTGCTTCCAAACAAAGCCTGAACAGATTTGAACACTGTACATGAGCAAAATAATCCCAGCTCAGGGAAGATATTAATGAAATCCAGGCTGGAAATATGTACAGGAAGCTGCTGTAATGCTTCTATTTCCAACTTCAGTTCACACAGGTGAATTGAAGAGCAAAGTAAGGTTCACCACATCCTAATTGTATTTGGGGGCACTGTCAAACCCCTGAACTCTGAGATTTCCCTTAAGGAAATCTTTTTGATTCCTATCTTCTTTCGTGATCAAGGAGAAGTTTTCCTGCAATTTGAGCAGGCTGGATACATTTCATGCCTGTTTTAATCGAACCCAATGTGCTCCAGATGAAAATCCTTCATGAAATCCAGGGATGAAGCTGGGCAGCGTTGGCTCCTGTTGGATTTCTCCTCCAGGAGAACATCTGAGGCTGCTGTGAGGATGCCCATGGCTCCTGTCCCCTGGCTGTGTGATTAATCACTGTGGTTTCTGCAGGACTAACACGGTCATGTCTCATTAGCTGCCCTTGGCCACCACACATTCATTAGTCAGACATCAGCAGACCAGCTCTGCTTTTAGGGACTGCAGGAGGTTTGCACAAATCCTGCCCAGCTCTTCCCAGAGTGCTTGGGAATGGTGGTGGAGTTCCAGCTCCTCTGGGAAAGGGGTGGATTGTTCTCTGCAGGCTGCTCAGCGTGCCAAGATGAGGAAAAGCTGAGCAGGAGGATGTGGTCAGCTCCAGGGGCCACGGGAGTGAGTCCCAGGGTTTGGGGTGGGGGAGTTCTGGCAGGATTTAGGCATGGTGGAAGAGAAGATCTCCAGGTGAAGGAGTCACCACACCTTTAGGGTGTCACCACACCCTTAGGGTGCCACCACACTGTCCCCAAGCCTTGGTACATCAGGAGCTGAGCTTCTCCCCATGGGAGCATCACCTCTGGGATCTGAACTCCTGAGCTGGCTCCTCCCAGCCACGCCTGGCCCTGCTCCTGAGCCATGGCTGGGTTTGGTGCCTCTGCTGGGGTTCTTTGGGCTGGACAGGAATTCATGTGAGAGATGGGCAAGCACAGGGATCTGTGTCCAGAGTTTGGGCTTCTCCAGGGAGCTGCTCCAGTGCCATGCAGACATTTTTCCAGCTGCAGATCCTGTCTCCATTCATTCCTCAGGTTGGGATTATTCCTCCTGACTCCACTTCCTTATCTAAACACGTTGTGTGCTGACCAATCCAGACAGGGTGTTCTCTTTTTTTAGCTCCAGAAGGAAAGGCTCATGAAATGTGTTGCCAGTCTAAATCACTCCATGACTTGCCTACATTTCAAATTAACTGGAGGAATATCAACAAACACAACGGCAATTCCTTTCCAATTCCATCTCCTTCAGCCAGTCTTTAACCCACTTATCAGACACTTGTTATTACAGAAATAATCAGGAGAAGAAAATACACCAGTGCTGAATCAACACTACTGGGCTTTTTTTTCCCCATTTTTCTTCCTCTTTTTTTTTTTTTTTTTCAGACTCATGTAACTCCCTTGGTTTCTGTTGGACACACACCAGCCTGGAATTGCAAAAACACAGCTGGCTAAATCCATCACATCTCATTACAGGTTATCAATTCTCCTGTGCAATAAACACATCTGACAATTAGCAGGGAATTGATGAGTGATTCAGATTAGAGGAGACTATTTTTTCCTATTTTGTGCCTAACAGAGAAATTTGCAATACAGGCTGGATTTGCAGAAAATGCAAAATGCTGCTAAAGCCATTAGCATTTCTTATAACCGAAATGACAAATGGTCTTTACATTAATCTCAAATAACTTCTTTAAAGCAAGGATCAGGAAAGAATTTTCCTCAGAAGGATATTGCTGCTCAAGTGGAGAGGGGCTTTCTCACCTTCTGTGGGATTGATGGGCTTGAAAAAACTGCAGGGCTGATTTCCTTTGCTGATCCTCCTGCTAAAAAAAACCCGGAATATTGCAAAGTCTGCATAGACAAAAGACTGAACCACGCTGTGACTCAGAGTGTCCAGTAAACCTTTTGGAGTAATGGTGCAGTAATTCAGATTTAACTTGTTCAGCTCCATCTCTTGCTGCAATTAAACTCAGCTATTGTGGCCAGCTGGCTTTTTTCAATTCCAGCCTTTTATTTGGTGGGGGGAGAGCTTCCAATGCCAATCACAACTCCAGAAAAGTCTGGAAAGAGGGTCTGAAAGAGATTTTTGAGGAGGAAACTCTTTCCTCTGCCCCAAGGTGAGACCTCCAGTCACTGCAATCACAGCGATTTCTGTCACAGAACTGGAGTTTTTCTGTTTGTTTCTATGGGTTTGGCCTGGTTTGGGGGGATTTTTTGTCGGTATTTTTTCTAATCAAGAGGTTTTATTCTCTTCATTCAAGCTAAATATTTTTCCACTAGAAACCTTGTCCTAATTTTGCTTTTAAAGTGCATTTTCCCCTTTGTTTTGGTGCCCCCTGTCCCCAGGTGGGGCAGGGATTTGCTGTGGCCGTGGGAGAGAAGGGTGAAGATGAGACTGAGGAAAGAAAACACAAAAAGGAGCCTAAGAAGCAACAGGAGAATGCCCCACACATCCACTAATGAGTGGAAGAGATTTATCTGGCAAATCTCCCTGTCCAGAATCCAGGTGGGTTGGGGTTGGTTGGGTTTTTTCACTTTGGAGGGAGAGCAGTTGAGGATCACAGAGGTTGCTGATCACTGTGGGAACAAGGGAATGTTCAAGCAGAGTGAGGGGCAGAGTGATGCTGCCACACCTGGGTGGGCACAGGGGTCAGGTCTGGGCAGGGAGCTGGAGCTTTGGGAGAAAAAAGAGAGGAAAAGTCTCTTTTTTTTGGAGAATAAAAGTCACTGCCTCTGCTCATCACTGCTGAATGAGCTGGTTCTCCTCGAGACTTCAGGGTGTGCTTCACACCCCAAGCAGGAGAGGCAGCCCCATTTCCCTGTGGATTCCCATCCCTGGAAGAGCTCAAGGCTGGGCTGGATGGGGTCCTGAGCAGCCTCATGCAGCCAGGTCATCCCTTAATCCCTTACCTAGGCAATTCAATGATTAAAGAAACCATTCCATGATTAATGAGTTATTCCCACGTTTCTAAGCCTGGTCTGTGTTTCCTCCAAGCTAACATTCAGCACACAGAAGCTCAAAGCAGGAAGCCTTGGTTTGCATTTGCCACAGATGCAGAAAACCAGGGGGGAAAAAAAGCACATGTGGAGATTTCCTCCGGCTCAGCTGATGCACAAACACTTGTTAAATCCCACAAACTTTCAAATCTCTTCCTGGCAAAAGAATTACAGCTCTGCCTGGGCTGGCAGGGCTTTAGCAGCACACAATGACACTTCAGAACACTTAGTGAGGGCTCATTAAAAAATAGGTCCAAATTATATCATGCAGGAAGTACGTAGGACGGAACAAAGAGGAGTGGGTGAAAAGCAGAGGTTCCCAAATCGATGTGTTTTGGGAAAATCATCTCCAGGCCCCAATCACCGTGTCAGCTGAATCGTTTGAGCTGCCTTTGTGTGCAAAATCATGCAGGAAATCCCAACAAAGCAGAATTTCTCGTAAGACTTCTGGTGCATCAGCCCTGTGGGCTGAGCCAGAAGGAAACCACAAAAACAACTGCTCTCTCTGCTGCGTGGCTACTGCGAGTCCCAGGTGGGAGCTGAAGATGAAATGTGTGTGTGAGAGTGTCCAAACACTGCAGGGCTTTCCAAAGCCCTCCCTCTGGATGGAGAAACAAGCACATGACAGGGCCAGAGGGTCCATCTCTCAATTATGCATTGTTCTCTCATCAGCTTGGCTGGAACTGACCCAGTGACTTCATTTATTTCAGAATATTTTCAAACATTTCCTATAGGTCTCGGATCAGGTATCACTTTGGAACATCTTTAAGGAAACTTTAGAGCTTTTATACACTTCCCTGAACAATGGATTCATTTCTTCGCCGTTGCTGTGAAATGGGTCTCTGCTGGACCTGAAATGTATAAACAGTGAGAAAAATTGGCTCGAGAAGGTCTTTAAAGGTAATTTATATTCAAGGCTTGGTTAAGGAGTTGGATTGGCCTCTCCCCACCTCTTAGAGGACCGTAATAATAAAGGTTCAAGCCCAACAACAGTAATACAAGAGGGATATTTAAGTCAAGACTAAATGTTATTGGTTTCTTCTGAGTGTTTGGTGAACATAAATTAACAGTTGGACTCAATGATCTTAAAGCTCTTTTCCAGCCTGAAGGACTCCCTGATTTGCAGGGCCTGCTCTCTCCTATGGGATTGTCTCACAAAGTCACAGCCTTCCCCTCCTGGCTGGTTTCTGTGCCCGCCTGAGGTTTTCCCATCACCAAGGGTGGAACCTCCTGGATTCTCTGTCCCAGGGGGGAGCAGAGAGGGCAGCACCAAAACCCTCCATTCTCCTGCCTGTGGAGTTCCCTCAACAGGAGGAGGCTGAGGGCAGGCAGAGCCCCCTGCAAGATGCCTCAGCACCACAATTTCCCATTTTTCCAGTCACTTCTCCCTCTGCTGAATCCTGGTAAAGTCCTTGGCAAAGGAGCACAACACCCTGGAAGAGTTTTTTGGCAAAAGCTCCAGCAGAAGAGTTAATTTTCTGGGGGTGAAGGATGTTCTAATTTGCCCACTACCTCTCTAGCTGGATGTCTTTCCAACTAGGAAATGTTCTTGGTACAAATTATATGTGTATATATATATATTTTTTTTTGTTTCCTAAAATCCTGTTGGGAGGTAATTTTCTCAGATCTCCTCAGCGATGTTTGTTATCCTATTTTCACTGGATTATGAAAAAGAGAGATGCCTGCAATTTCTGGTTTCTTTAGGGGCAAATTTCCATCTCTTCTGTGAAGTTTATAAACTGCCCAACACTGTTTTAAGTCCTACCCCGTAGTTTTTTTTAAAAAAAAACCAATAATTTTCATTTAGCGGCAAAATTTCTTGGAGAGAGGGGTGAAAAATCCTCAGACGCAAGAGGAAAAATGAAGAAGACAAAAAGAGCTTTTCACAGATGAAAAGCAGGGAAGCAGCACAAAAATGAGGTAGGGTTAAAAACCCATTTCCATGCCAAGGATCTTGCCTCGCTGCCTTCCCCTGCAGAATCTCCAGCGAAGTTCTGGCGCTGCACGAAACTCGCCGCGAGGCCGAAAGCGCCGAGGCTCTGCTGAAACCCAAGTGCTGCTCAAATCCCTTTTTTTCCAGGGTTTGTGAGAGCGATTTCCCTTCCACCTGCTGAGCAAACAGGATAGCAGTAAAATATTTCCTCTGAGTGACTCACAAATCTGTCGGAGGTGATGAGGCCCCTCGGGAGCGGGATGATGTCTTAAATAACGATTTGCTTTTCTCCTCCTGGCTGGGAACACGAGCTGCAGCCCCGGGCTGTGCACGACCAGGGAATGTTCTGCTGTTGCTTGTTTTGCTCTCAGGTCGCCAGCAGCTCAATGGGATTTGAGATGCACCAAAAAAAAAAAAAAAAAAATCAGGGAGGGGGGGGATATTTCAGGAGTTTAGTGATGTGCTGTTTTTACAGCCTGAAAAGCTGTCTGAGTTAATAGTCCAAAATTCCTGTTAGGAACAGGCTCTGCTGCAGGAACACGGGGTTTATCTGCTCAGGAGTTATTTTAGTTGGGTTTTGTTTCCCATCTCAAGGATGGAGGCTCCACAGCCCTGGGAGCAGGCGCCTCCCTGCTGCTGGTCAGGCCTGTTGGAACATGATCCAATCTCTTCCCAAAGGGAAAATCAAGGGTTTGAGTGGCCCAGCAGAGCTCATTCCATGTCATTTCTGGGGGAGCTCTCCACTGGCTGCTGACAGCCAGAAACCCAGGAGGCTCCAGCAAACCTCAGCCGGAGCTCTTTTATTTTGATTTCCCTTCCATAAAGGCAAGACACCAACGGAAGATTAAAGTGAATTATTGTGTGCTATGGGTTTCGGAAACATCCTGCTGCTTCCTTCCTAGGTCAGGCTCAGCCCCGGGGGCTGGGACTGCAGGCTCTGCTCCCACTCCCAGCCCGAGCCCTTCCCATTCCCAACATCCCACCAAACGTGTCCCCCAGTGCGTTTCCAAGGGGAAATGATTAACTCCAGCCAGCTATAGAAAGAAATTCTGCCTATTTAAAGACACCCCCGACAAAGCTGAGTGGGAAAAAAATGGCTGCAGTTAAAATAGGCTGCGTTTTTTTTTTTCCCAAGAATGTTTTCCGTGAAGGATAAAGAGGAGTTCCTGCAGGAGAGCATCTGCCATTGTGCTCCCCATAATTGCTTTTTGAAATTAATATATCCACTGCTTCTCCACTTGAAATTAAATCCCGTGTATGCAATGGAAATATTGATTTCTAAATAGTCGGAGTGCGAAATTAAAGCATAAACTGGAGGTGTAGTGAATTAAAGGAAAGGGACATTTAGTTACACAGTAATTAATATTTCGACTTGTATTCAGCTGATGATGTGAAAACAAGGTGACACTCATGAACAGTCAGGCTGAAAACAATTTGGGGTTATTTTCTTTTGTTTCAGAACTGTGTTGAGGATTGAAATGTTTATATCCTTCTCACTTTCCACTCCTGCTGAAGATTTTAAACCAGTGTTAAAGAAGAAAAGAAACAGCATAAGCAAATTTCAGATTAATTACAAGGTATCTATCTGAAGCTTGCTTTTCCCCATTCTCTAATAATTTACCCTGGAATATTTCAATGTTGCTTTCCCTATGCCAGCAGATTCCCACTGAATTTATCCAAAAACATCCCAGTTCTTAACTCACCACTGGCCTCAAGCTGAAGCTGCCTGAAAGCCAAATCTCCTTTGCCAGTGGGGTCAGGTTTGTTAACAAATTCTAACACTCAGATCCTGCTTTTCTTTCCCTGAGTCAGCATTTTGCCCATGCCACAGGCTGGACTTGATGATCTCAAAAAGATTCTTTTCCAACCCAGCCAATTCTGGGATTCTGTGATAAACTCCTCCAGGAGGGTTTTTGGTTTGGTTATTTTTTTTTCAGGCCTCTGTTTGGGGGATATTCAGGAGAAAAGCTCCAAATCCACAGCAGGACGTTTCAAGCTTGATTCCCAACTTGAAGCACTTGGAAAGCTGATGTCAGGGGTGAAGCTGTTCCCGTTGACACGCAGAAAAATCTTTCTAGAAACAAAAAGAAATGCTTTCAGTTTGCTTATTTTCACCTTCCATGGCATGGAAGGCGGATGGAATGGGGGAAAAGAGGAAAACTGAGTGAATTCCTACCAGGAACAGCTAAAGCTGTCAGGCTCTGGGCTGGGGAGGATGCTCCAGCTGACAAGTGAGGCTGCAGAACTACAAAGATTTATTGTGCTCCAAAATAATTCCTGTGCTTGCTGAGCAGAGCTGCTGCCCCGGAGTAGCTGCTCTCAGAAAGATTTTCCATCGTGAACTCCAAGTCCCGTTTCTTGCCCAGATTCCATCAGAACAAAAAGCCCCAGGATTTATGTGCCTGTCACTTCCCTCGGGCAATGAGCTGATTGCCAGAGGTTTGGTGAAGATGAGGGTGCAGGGAAATGGGGGAAATGGAGGAAATGATTGGGGAAATGGAGGAAATGATTGGGGAGATGGAGGAAATGATTGGGGAGATGGAGGAAATAACTGAGGAATTAGGAAATTGAGGACTGGCCCATCCCCAGCAGAGCAGAGGTGCCCAGGTGTGGCTGGTGTTGCCTCAGCCCCAGTCTGGGGTAAGAGCAGAGCAAAGTCTCACTCAGGGCTGGCAGGGCCCAACCTCTACCCCACCAGGCTTTTTTCAGACAACTAAAGGCATTTGCAGCAGTTTCATCACTTCCTCGACTTGATAACAACCTAAACCCAGCAGATTTTGAGTAATGATGGGGAGATTCAACATCCTCATTCTCTTTTCACATGCAGGTGCTCCAGACGAATGAGACAATCTCAGCCTCAGAAAAAAAACCAAAAAAACCCTATTTATTTATTGTCAGGCACTTCCTGACCTGCAGCTCAGCAGCTGGAGCTAACTGCTTTGTTGATGGGGATGTTTAAAAGTGAAATTAGCCTTATCTGACTTCAGGGTGTCTCAAAGTTAAATAGTAATCCTGGGCTCTGCCCTGGCCTCCTTTTATACCCACTGAAGGAAATCAGACATCACCAGAATTTCCCAGTGTGCACAGAGTCTGAGGATGAGACAAAAACCTGGGCTGTAAAGGGATCATGGATAACAAGCCCAGATGTGCCAGTGGCCTTTTTATAGGATTTCAGGGATGAAGCAGGGAAATTATGTTGTTGTGGCAGTTGAAAACTCCAAATATTGTCTTTGTGCTGCTGCCCATCATCTCCTGCTGCTGCCAGAGGACACGGGGGGACAGCGACGGGGATGGCACAGAAATGAGACAGGGCACAAGTGGCAGAGGCTGCTGGGATGAACGGGGCTGAGGAAATCCTGAGTGGAAAAAGGAAAATGTGTCTGCCTGAAAGATCCTGGGAGAAATGAGCGTCAGGAGAGCTGAAATCCCCGGAGGGGCCCCGGGTGTGAGTGATGGAGCAGGGGCGGGGAAGATGTGGGGCGAGCAGGGAGGGGAGGAGAAGCTAAAATGGCTTTGTTTAGGCTAGGAGAAGCAGGAAAAGGCCAGGAAAAGTAGGAAAATGATAGGAAAAGCAGAACAAGGCTAGGAAATGCAGGACAAGGCAAGGAAATGCAGGACAAGGCTAGGAAAAATCAGGACAAGGCTAGGAAAATCAGGACAAGGCTAGGAAAAGCAGGACAAGCTAGGAAATGCAGGAAAAAGCTAGGAAAAGAAGGACAAGGCTAGGAAAATAAGGACAAGGCTAGGAAAATGCAGGAAAATGCTACATAAAAGCAGGACAGGGCTAGGAAATGCAGGCAAAGGCTAGGAAAGGGATTGCTTTCTGTAAATAACCCAGGTAAACCCCCAGGGAAGGGCGAGAGTTTTTTAAGCTAAAGGACAATGTTGGCCCCAAATCAAACTGGTTGTGAGTAAACAGAGGGGGGAAACAAGCAGGAGGTTTCTGAGCATCACAGGAAAGATGTTCTGACACAACTTTCCAGCCACAGCAGGAACCTGAGCACTTCTAAATCTGTCAGGGCAGGAAATGGATCTCTGTGCCAAGATCATTTCCAAATCTCCATTCACATTTCTCAGGCTTGATTTGATCTTTATTTGGCCCATGACAAATTTTTTGCCCCTGCCTGGGAAAAATGGGAGTGGACAAAAATTGAGAGGCTGTGGTTGAGAATTTGTCCAAGGGCAGCTACATTCTATGGCTGGGAATTGGCTGGCAGCAGCTGGGACATCCACGAGGGACATCCTGCAGCTTTCCAGGCCTCCTTACTGCCTCATTACTGCCTAATTCTGCTAATTGATTGGGGGTTTTTTTTGTTATCTAACCTTATCTCCCTCCTTGCAGTTTAAGTAGATCATTAGGTTGATAATGGTTAATGGCCCTTTGCAAAAATGGTGGGATTTATTTTTATTTTTTTTTTCCTGGTTAAAAATGCCATGAAATCTCCTTGGGAGAAACTTCAGTCAGCAAAGAGGCAAAACGAAAGCAGCACTGGGTTGAATATGAAAGCACAGCAGACAGGGAAACTGAGGAAACTGGGTTCAGCTCTCCTGTCCTTTAATTATCCACTTCACACGGCCATCAACAGAGGAATTTGATAGTGGCACAGGAAAAAGCTACATTGCCCCAAAACCTTTGGTGCACACGTTCCAAGAGCAGGGGGTGAGGGTAAACCAGGGTGGTCTCTCATTTTGGGATTAGCCTCATAAGGGCTTTTGGCTTGGCTCTGAACCCAGAAAAAAAAAAACTTTTTTCTTTTTCCTAGCCCAGTTTGCAGAGAGTTGCATTTTAAATGTTACAGAGTTTTACCAAACTCTTTCTGTTTAAATCTTTATACCTGAGGGAAATGGTCCAAGACTGACACTCAACCCTTAAGTAGTTAGTACTCCAGGAAAAGAATTTTTCCTGCCATACAGAAGAGAGTCTACCCTATGGCCCTGAAACCAATAAATGTCTTTATTAAAAATATTTCCGTTTAAATAGGAATTCTAGAGGAGAGATAAATGCATCATTTCCTTTTTGTTCTCTGCTTCTGCTTGTTAAAAAAAATCAGATTCACACAACCTGAAACCTCTAATTTAATCAGAGTAACCTTGAGTCATTCACCACTGAATTGACCAAAGTACAGCAAAGCAAGAAAAGAGCTTTTTCCGGGCTGAAAATGAGTCAAGTGAGCATCTCAGCCCCGGACACCGAGGGCAGGCAAGGCTGGCAGCACGGGGAGGGGGAAGCAGGAGGGTCTGCCCACCAAAGCAGACTGTGAGCCCGGGGAGGGAGAGCAATTACCCCGTGCTCCTCATTGGGATTGGTGCCTTAAGGTTTAGTTTTTATATTTTCCAGATTCTGCACTGCGTTAGAATCTAACTCTGAACTGCACAGAAAGTGTCAGTGAGTTCTCCTGCCAGCCCAGCCAGAACAATCCTGTCCAGACCCAGGGACACAGAACAATCCTGTCCAGACCCAAGGACACAGAACAATCCTTTCCCAGCCCAGCACCAAGGACCCCAAAAGTGCAAAGAGCAGAGAACTGAGGGGAGAATCTGGGAGGGTGGGACTGCATCCCCTGGGGCTGGCATTGGACAAGGAACCCAAGCTGGAAATGGAGCAAAACTGAAAAAAGGGTGAGAACTCCTGACCCAGGGTCCATCTTGGATCCTCCTTGGGTCCATCCTGGGTCCATCCTGGGTGCAGCCCTGGTCAGGCTCTTGCATTGTCCAAGGTGGATCTTTTGAATCCTTTTAATAAATCCCAGCTTAATTCCTTTAACTCTGTCCACCCTCTGTTCCAGGGAGCCTCCCAAGGCACCAGGACAGAAAAGAGAACCTGTGCCAAGTTCATCATCATCACCATCACCATCATCATCATCTCCCTCCCTGGTGCTTCACCCTGAACCTTCACTCCCAACCACCCCACAACGGGTGATTACCAAGGGTTGATGAACAGCCTCTCTCCTCTGGAAATTCTGTGTTTAGCCCCAGCTCCTGCTGTGTCCCAGCAGTTGCCCTGGGAGCCCTCTGCATCTCCCACATCCTAATAAAAAGCCATTTGCTCGAGCAGGAGCTGAGTGAACTTGGCCAGAGCTCCCAGCCAGTGCAGGAGAGCATTGCCAAATGGGGAGAAAAGTGCATCTGATTCTCCTGCTAAGGCGTCCAAGGAGGGCCACAAAATTATAGCTCCAACTATAAACAGAATGAGTACATTTTGTTCATTTTCCTGTTCTCTGCCTAATCGATGCAATATGAAGAGCTGCTATCAGTGCAGAGTTATACAATCAGATGGCAGCAATAAAAGGAACGTTAGCAAGTCTGGGCTATCATGGGAGGTTGACTGCAGGAAGCAGTTATAAAACAAGCCCGTTTAGATGAGAACATCAGATTCGTGACAAAGCCATTCTGATGTCTGCCTGCCCACTTAATACTCAGCTAATGGGCATCTGCATGGAGATTTACAGGGGCTGCCTGGCCTGGGAGCAGTGCTGAGGGTTGTGGGTGCACAGGCAGGGCTCTCTGTGCACCTTAAATAAGATGTGTCTTACATCCAGCAGTAAAACGTCCCCACAGCCATGAGGTTGTGTTATCTGCACCATATATCATGTGCAGAACTGGATAATTGTTGCCTGGTTTATTGTTTCCTCATTCTCTGAGACTCCTGGAAGGTTTTATTGTTGTTTTAGCAGCAATCAGAGCGCAGGCTCACAGCCTTGTGAGTCTGTGGCATGAGGAACACAGTAGGAACA
The DNA here is from genome assembly GCA_013400255.1 of Sitta europaea. NCBI lineage: Eukaryota > Metazoa > Chordata > Aves > Passeriformes > Sittidae > Sitta > Sitta europaea. The sequence goes on from VXBS01008727.1 coordinate 100,466, forward strand.
GAGTAGAGGGATAAAGCACAGGCTGGGCACCTCCAGCAGCTGTCAGCAAGGAGCCTGTGCTGTAAAACCTTTTGTTCTTTGGTATCTGAAAAGCTCCTGGCTCTCTGATGCTCCTCAGGCTGGAATTCTTCTCTTGCAGCCACCTCTCCTCTGGTATCTGCACAACGCACTTGGAAAACCCAGGGACTATCACAAATGAGAGCTGCAAGGCTTTAAAAACAAACAGACATTTCACCTGTCTCCAATCAGCCCCTTTGCAGGGCTTGGCTTTGATTTCCCCAGCGCAGAAAAGGAACGGAGAGGATTTTAATTTCCTTGGCTCCCCAGAGCAGCATGAAGGAGGCAGCAGCCTTGCATTGGCCTTGTGTTATTAATGGGCTCCATGCTTGCAAACGTCTCCTTCAATATATTTGCTCCAAGTGCTTCCAAAAAAAGGGGGGGAAAAAAAGAAGAAAGCAAACCTCAGGTTTCTGGGCCTAATGTATGTGACCTGACAGCATGAATACATTAGATCTTCCCCAGAAACACACAATTCCAGACTGTGCACTGGATCTCCAGCCTTTTTATCTTCATCTGGGCTCTAATCAATGTGCTGGCAAGGAGCCCTCCCTTCCTGCCAGTCTGGCTCAGGCTTTGTCTCCCTCTGACAGGGTATGACACGGAGTGCCTGCGGGCTGGGAGTGTGTCTGAGCCCCCACCCGGGGTCCCAGCATCCTCCCAACAGGAGGGGATGCTTCTCTGCCCAGCTCCTTGGCCCCCTGTGCCAGAGCCCAGGCTCCCCCAGCCCTCTGCAGCACTGGGGCTCTGGGGATCACAGCCACCATCCCCAGCCCTAAAGGAGAGCCCCAAACCCCAGACCTAGGAGCTCTCCATTGTCTTCTTACACTTCAGGCAGGTGGTGGCATTTCCCCAAGCTCTGGGGAGCTGCAGGCCTTGCAGTTCCCAAAAGGAAGAGCTGGTTTATGTCATGGACCTGGACAGTGTCTGGAGGGCCCCACTTTGATTAGGGTCTCTTGTGACCACTGTAACACAAGCACTGCTAATAAAATGCATTTGAATCAGTAAAAAAAAAAAAAAAAAAAGGTAGTGATGCTCCTTTTCCAGTTAGTTCCTGTCAGGTTTTTAAAAATTAAAAAAAAAATGGTTTTTTGTTGTTGTGTGTTGTTTCACCTGACTTGACTTTGTTTCTGTTTCTGAGAAAATTTCTGTTTCCCCCAGCTCAGCGTCTGAAGAAGGGGTCAAGATCATCTGTTCTCTTTTTCAAGGATTTGTTTATTCTTTGATATCTTACATTTGTGGCTCTGGCCTGCTGAAGTCTTCCTTGCAGGCCAGGTTGTGAAAAACTCCCAAACTCCTTCCCCTTTGGGACAGTGTTGTCTTTGATACTAAAAATTACATAAGCTTCATTTACAATAACTCTCCAATACCCATCAACCACATCAAACTTTACTCTAAACCAATTAAGAAGTGCCACCATCACAGCAGAAATGGAGAAGAGATGAAGAAGAAGCTCAGGAACACACCCCATTGCCTCCATCTTTACCCCTTAAACTCACATTCTAAACCCCAAAAATTCTCCTTTTTCACCCTGTGACATATTAATTATCATTCTCCCTAAATTCTTGTAACTTATAAATTTTCCAGGACAGTCAGAGGGATGTCCTGGTTCCCACAAGTTCCTAACTTAGGAAAGCCTGGGAGAGGTGGGATTTTCAGCCAGGGTGAGGTGGCCTGACCTGACCCATCCCAAGCCTTTGAGCTGTCCTTGCAGTGCTGCAAGCTGAGCTTAGCAAGAGCTGTGCTCATCTGTGCAAAGCCTTCTGTGCACATCCAAATGTGCCACATATTTGCCTCCCCAAAGCTGGACCTGCTTCTGTTAGCAGCAATTAATCACTTTAGAGCCAGCCTTTCATTATTATGAAGGCAGCAGATGTGTTTCCATTAATAGGTTCCCGAGTGAGCCTTATCCAGCAGCACTGATACTTTAACCAAGGAGATTATGTGGCCTAAACAGACTTTTCATTTGCAGCACCCTCCCATTTCTATCTGCACTTCCCAGTGAGCAAACAAACCCGAGTGGGAATCTCGTTTCGGGCTCGGTTTCAGCACAGAAGATAAACTCGCTGCCAAATAATAAAACGTGTCCCCTGGTTTCATGTGATTTGTAAGAGCTAAAGCTTGCCCTGCTCTGTTTGCAGGGCTCTGAGAGCAAACATCAGCCCAAGCACGGGGATGCCTGCACCCTGCTGTGGGGCTCAGCAATTAATCTGCTGCCCTAATTAACCCCAATATCCGAGCCAGGAGAGGGCAGGCACTCGGCTCCCCAGGGATGTGTCTGTCTCCACAATATGGGAATTTTTCAAGAGTGCTGGTTGCCATTAAAAACTCATCACTTCTGACAGTGGCTCAGACCTAGGAAGCCTTTGGGTGCTTATAAAATAGTCCCTAATTAATGACAGTAATCATGAGGGTCACCAAGCAGTGCCACGTGTGAGTTCTCAAGCCAAGAGGATGTTTTATGTTTTCCAATGTTTTTTCCTTTGCAAGGTCAGACTCTGCAGTTGCTTTTGCTCCCCTAAATCATTTCTAGAAGCAGATCCCTTTGCCCCACATGGCTCCTTCACCCATTTGCTGCTCAGCATTTTCTTCAACTTACTGACTTTTCTTCTTTAACTTGGCTACTAAAAGCAGAAATAAAGAGGCTACACTGCTCCTTGGGAAATAGAGGCAGTTCCTTGTGGAACACAGACAGAAGAAATCCTGTGCATTTCAAACAAGTGCTCTGGGATCCCTAAGGAGCACCTCTGTTGTAGAAAGGTATCGTTTTAAAATCCAGAAGGATCATGGCATAAATTCTATAGGTCTGCCTCCCCCTGCTCTGTGCAATAAGGGATATTAAATTATGTCCTGTCTGCAGGAGGGAGTTCAGCCCCTCAGGACGGAGGATTTACCTGCAGGACAGGGACAGAGTGCCCGCAGTCCCAAAGGCAAGGTGGGAATGCAGCCGCAGTGAAATCCCAGGGGATTGTTCCTCAACTCAGCAGCAGCTTTTGGGTCCCTGCATTAAATGCTTGAGGTCTGACAGAATGGAAAAAGGATGAACTTTCCTTCACACCCACATCCAAACAACTGTACCGCGAAAAAAGCAGAGATAACGAGGCGACGACTGCCCGCCAGCCTTGTCTCTTTAAACCAAACCAAAACAAAGCGCTGCCTTTTTAATTTGAGCCCATTTAATTTGAATAAAGTGAGGAAATCACATCTGGGCCGTGGCTGCTCGAGAGCTCCTAACCACAGCCTGCGTGAGGTTATGTCAAGGACTTGCTTGTCAGCTTTGCTTTAACTCACATGTGGGACCGGGGAGGAAAGAAAACCCAAGAGTTTTTACTTTCTGCAGTAAAAGCCAAACTAACATAAAATGAGATTAATGGCAACAGCAGTGACTGCTTTCATTTCCCAGTGAACTGTCTCAATAGTACCAGTAATCAAGATCAGGTTGGTTTTTCATTCTAGTTTTTTTTTTCTTTCTTCTTATTTTTTTTTTTTTTTGGATAAAAAACCAACTTTTCATCAGAGAAAAGAAAAAGAGATACTTAAAATACATAGACACATCTGTTCTCCCATATTAACAACATTACGTCTTTCTCCATGTGATGCATAATGAATCATCTCAGTGTGTTTTGCTTTATAGTTTTGTACAAATCCAATTCCTTGTGACTTTTACTGTAATAATAATATTTTCCAATTCAACAGTACCTTTCATTTTGAGTTTCTCAGCTCTAATGAGAAGAGAAGTGTGCTGAACCCATTGAAAGAGCTCGAAAAAGGGAGGCACAGCTGTAATTACTAGAAATTGAATTTGTCTCCTAATGGGGAGAAGAGAAAAACACTTCCAGCTCTTTTCTTAGGCAGACATATAATTTTCACTGCATGCTATTCAAAGGAGTCGGTGTTGTCAGCTCCCTCTGGAAAGCTTGGAAACACAAGGCTTGGAGCACCTTAGAATTTGATTTTTCATTACTTCTTAAGATTTCAATTGTGTAATCATGCACTCTGGGCAGGTCACACTTCTCAAGCCCCTGCTGGGTTGTGTGATGAGCATGGGGCAGAGGTTCTGCTTCCATCTATCCATGGAACCATCCATGGAACCATCCATGGAACCATCCATGAAACCATCCATCCATGGAACTATCCATCTATCCAGCCATCTGTCCATCCATTCATCCATGAAACCATCCATCCATGAAACCATCCATCCATGGAACTATCCATCTATCCAGCCATCTGTCCATCCATTCATCCATGAAACCATCCATCCATGGAACCATCCATCCATCCATGAAACTATCCATCCATCCATCCATCCATGGAACCATCCATCCATCCATGGAACCATCCATCCATCCATGGAACCATCCATCCATCCATAGAACTGTCCGTCATCCCTCCATCATCCATCCATCCATCATCCATCCATCCATCAACATACATCCAACCATCCATCATCCATCCATCCATCCATCATCCATCCATCATCCAACCATCCATCATCCATCCATCCATCCATCATCCATCCATCATCCANCCATCCATCCATCCATCCATCCATCCATCCATCCATCATCCATCCATCATCCATCCATCCTTTGAGGAGATGGTGTTGAGGCACAGAGATGAAACCCCAGCACCTTCTCCCTGCTCTGCTGCCCTTTGGATGCCCTCAGGCACCACGTTTGCCTTCATGGCCTCACTCAGAACAGCTCTGGGTTCTCCTGATGCTCCTCATGGACCAAAATCAGATCCATTTTTTCCTTTCCTTCCCCGTGGCCACTTGGGAAAGGTGATCTGAGATCACTTTTTCCCAATGAGTTTGTCAAACCGAGTTTAGCTGATCCCCAGTTCATTTGTGCAGGATTAGAAGGGATTGATGCTCCTGAGGAGGTACCAAACCCTATCTGAACCCTTCCAGCCTGTGGAAAACCCCAAACTTGGACACCTATGTGGGGTTCATAGGAATTGTCACCTCGTTTGGCAGCAGTAATTAACATTTCCTTGAAAGACAGAGTTCCTGAGACATCAGCCCACGTCTCTGAAATGCTGCTTGAGGACAAAAGTCTCGTTTGTGTTTGCTACCAAAATCCAACAGGAGCAAAGGATTGTTTTCCACAGCAAGGAGTGGGGATGATGGCTCTTTTTTAAAATAAAAAAACAAGAGTGAGAGAAGAAAGAGCAAAAATTCTTGACTCAATTAAGCTCTTAGTCATGTAAATAGTTGGGAGTTTCAAAAAAGTAATGTCTTTATAGCAGGATGCCAATGTACTGTATAATTAAAATGTAAAAAATGCAGGAAGTTGGCCAAGCCTTTGATTACAAACAAGATTTTCCTAACCCACCCATGACTTGGCACTTTGATCCTGAAATTTATCAACGGGAAAAGGTGATGATTTCTTTTTCTGGACTCAAATGGAAAATGAGTTCATTTGTAGAGAACTAAATCTCGTTCACAAACTTTATTTGCTCATTACAAAAGCTTTTAGCATTTGATCACACTTTAGAAGGAGAAGGATTTTCTGGAAAGGGGAATTTGTTCTTTGGTTGGTTGCTTTATGTAATAACTGCTTTCCATTGTATAATATGAAAGGCAAAGGAAAGAAAAGAGCTTTTACATAACAACCATTTAATTAGAATAATTTAATTCAACTTTACCATTCCGTACTAAAATGATAACAAGACTAAGCCTGACACTGGCAGCAAATATCAGTGTTGAGCACAGAGGAATCCCAAAATATTGTGGAACACTCTCCAGTGTGTTAAAAACTCTCAAACCTTGGACAGCTTTGTTATTGTTTACACTCTTCACTAAACTGGAAATTAAATAAAATGCTTGACAGAAGGTGGTTGAATGGGTTGATAAATGTGGTTTTATGTTGTTATATAAATGCAGGGTCAAACAGCGGGACCACCACAATGTCCCACCCAGAACCTCTAAGCCCAGAGCTTTTCCACAGACCTGAAGCACTGAATGAGGATGAATTTTAAAATTCAATGTTGGCTTTTCTTTTATTACCTTTACCCTTGTATTTAAGCATAAAGGTATAAATACCCTTGTATTAATTGGAATATTGTAAGCAACAAATCTCCTTGCTCAAAGTAGAAAGGGTGAACAGCAAGGGAAGGCTTTTTAAACTCTAAATTTTATTTATTGTGCAGTTCCTTTTGGTGTGGTCAGCTCTCATGGAACTGCAGAAAGCTGAATCCATCTCTGAGCTCTCCAGTGTCCTTTCACCATGGACCTCCAGGTGAAAACCACATTTTGCCAACATTTGCTACTCAGCCCTCTTTGACCTGCAAGCTGGGAAAAGAGACCAAATCAACAAAAAAACTACCCAGAGATGAAGAGCTGGGGAATTAACCCTCCAAGTGGTCACTCCTGGTTCCCAGCTGGGCCCTCCCACATGAAGGAATGAGGAGAAATTGGGCACAAATCACTGCAGAGAGGGAGGGTTCAGCACCCCCAAAATGCCCCAAATTTATTTCAAATTTGAGCCTCCAGATCTGCGATCTCCAGTGCAGAGTCTCAGCTCTCTACCTTGCTGATCATTTATTTTGTTTTGCAGCACTCTGTGGAGCCCAGGCTTTACATTTGAAGCCATAAATAGGTAAGATCAATAAAAGTTCACATAGCATGTGGTCCCTGATTAGTCATTCCCAAACAGTTGGGGCTACAGATTTTCTCATCCAGGTGTCTTTAGTACAAGGCACATTCCTCTCTCTTTTTCTCGCTGTGATTGCAACGCTTGAATTTTGCAAAACACAAGCTGTGCAATTTCATCAGAATTTGTTTGGTATGAGGCAGCTGAAAAGCAACGTTATGCCAAGAAAATGCAAGGAGAGAAGAATTCACAAGTCATATATTGTGCAGCTCCACTTCTCAGAGGGTATTTGAGTGTTTTAGTGGAGCACCAAGCATGTTCGTGTCTTTTATGACAGAATAAAGCATTCAGCAGCCCATGATACAACTATTCAGACTGCTGGCAGCCACCAGCCACTTTCCACTTCTTTGAGTGCAAGATTCAGGGTGTGGAAACTTTCTACTTCCTTGGAAACTCTTCTGAAAACGGGTTTTCACTCAATTCAGCCTCTAAGTGTTTAAGAGGTGACTGAAATTCTGAAAGTGGACGGGCTGTTTTAGTGCCATTGGCAACCTCGGGAAGTTTCTCACTATGTGAAGGGGAAAGGAGGGGAGAAAAGTGGGGGAGAAATCTGTGTCATTAAAAATCTAACTCAGGATTTTCAGCGAGCGCCTCCTCTCCCTCTCCTTCTCTCCCTTTGAGAAGCAGGAGGTGCAAATAGCAGGATGCTTTTCACTTCCATGTATTCTTCACCCTCTGCATCAAAATTTCTACCCCTGCACTTGGAGCTCCACTTTCTCAGCACAGAGCTGCTGAGTCAGTGAGATTGGCCAAATTTGCTTGGTTTCACCCAAAACAATTGCACTTGAGAAAATTCCCACCACCATCCAAGCAGCAGGGAAGATTTTGCCTAAATATGCGTCATGGCTTGAAGGATATTCCCAAAGCAAGCAGTGATGGGACACACTTGATGGATCTGGGATAGAAAATCCTGCTGGATGGGGCTGATTTCACCCAGGTTTATCAATTTAAAGTTAAGCATCTATTTAAAACCGACTGCAAAGCCTCTGGGGTGGTGGTGGTGGGAGCTGGCTGTGTCAGAGGGTGATTCAGCCCACGGGGCATGAATCACTCTCTGGATGCTCCTGCCATCCCCTGCACAGAGTGGGGCTGATCTGGGATGCTCTGCTGGGTGGGATGGGAGCTGGAGCTGGAGCTGGAGCTGGCCCAGGCTCCTCTCCCCACGCTCCCTGGCATGAGCACAGGAGGAGCTGGGGCCCTGCTGATGTGTCACAGAGCAAAGAGGTGGCACAGAAAATAACAGACAGAGAGAATGGTGGAATAGCCCGAGCTGGGAGGGCCCACAGGGATCATTGATCAGCTCCTGTCCCTGCACAGACACCCCAAAATCTCACCCTGTCCAAAAGCTCCTGGAGCTCCGGCAGCCTGGGCAGAGCCCAGCACCCTCTGGGGGAAGAACCTTTCCTGATATCCATCCCCACCCTCCTGACACTCAATATTCTCCCTGATAACAGAGATAACTTGTGAAACCAGTGCTCAAATCCATGCCTCTGTTGCTTTGTGTACAGCTGGCTGCAGAAAGCTTCTCTCAGTGGCTTGCTCTATTTTTGTGTAGTGTTTAACAAGATGGTCATAAGCCTTTATGAACTTTCTGCCAGGGTAAAAAGTCCAATTTGTGTCTCCAAATCACTTTGGTCTTGAAATCTTGTCCTGATCTCACAAGCTTGTTTTTTTTTTCCACTCCACTTTTAGATCTTAGCATTCCCTACCTTTGGGCAACCTCCATTATACAAGAAAAAAAAAAACAGGACTGAACAAACTAACCTTGGGGTGATTAAAGAAATAACTCTATTCCCAATGGAAATATCTGAAATTCCTCCGCAATACCATGAGAAACTAATCTTGAATGTGATCTTATTTCAGAGGATGATTCATGGTTTCTGACTCAAGAGAAGTTGTTGATTACGGTTTAGGTGTCTCATCTTAAACAACGAGGCACTTTTTATTTTGATACTTTCTAGCTAAACAAACTCTTTTTTCTTTCCACGTTGTCAATATATTGTGAATATTCATAGCTTTGGACAGAATAACACATGGAAAATTAACATTTCTCACCGAGCAGCCAAAAGAGATGAGGCAGGACCCAAAGCACTGAGGGGAGTTTGCCATGAAGCTCTTCCTGAGTGGATTTAGAGACAGCAAATCCTTCCCTCAGCTGCACTCTGTGACCTTCGCTTTGTGTTTCCTGCATCATTTTTTGTTGTTGCTGTTTTCATGGAAGTTCTTGGAACAGCCCGTGAATTTCTCAGGGCAAGGCTCCTGCATGTGGCAACACAGAGCATTCCCAGTGTCCATGGGATGGACAGGGACAGGGCACAGCATTCCCAGTGTCCATGGGATGGGCAGGGCAAGGGCAGAGCATTCCCAGTGTCCATGGGATGGACAGGGACAGGGCACAGCATTCCCAGTGTCCATGGGATGGGCAGGGACAGGGCACAGCATCACAGCATTCCCAGTGTCCATGGGATGGACAGGGACAGGGCACAGCATCACAGCATTCCCAGTGTCCATGGGATGGGCAGGGCAAGGGCAGAGCATTCCCAGTGTCCATGGGATGGACAGGGCACAGCATCACAGCATTCCCAGTGTCCATGGGATGGGCAGGGACAGGGCACAGCATTCCCAGTGTCCATGGGGTGAATGGGGTTGGTTTTCTATCCTTGGGGAAGTTCTTCTTGGTCCTCTCTGGGATTTATTCCCCCACTGGGCAGGTCTGTGTGGGGAGCTGAGTGTGTGGCTGGTCTCTCATCCCTCCATCCCAGGGCTGTGTTTGCATTCCTATTCCCAGCTGTCCATCAGCTGACAGATTCCCAAATTTTCTTCTTACAGGGCCTTTCTTCATCTCAATTCCCTCCAGGTGTTGGTGGCACTTGTGTCCTTTGGTGTGAGCATGGCCAAACCAGGATACAGAGGGGCAGAAAGGAAATGCAAACCCAATCCTGCATTTATCCTAATTCCCTTTATCCTGCAGACCTTCAGCAGTGGATGGAAATGAGAGGGAACTGGTCTGTCCTTGCCACAGTGGGGACACCCAAAGCAGGGGGATGCTGTCCAGGCTGAGCTGAGCTGGGTTTTAAAGCAGATGAGCAGGGATGCCTCTGCCTCACTGCTGGGCAAGAACAAGGATATTAAATTGTGAATATTTCACCATTGTTATCTACAACTGCACAGCCACGCTCGCTGCTGTCAGAACACTGCAGCAGGAGAAAAGACTTTTGAATTATTAATTCCTGAGGGCTAATTAATAGGAAGGATGCTGGAGGAGCCAGCAAGCAGAAGCTGAAAGCCTGCATGTTTGTAGCTGTGAGCAGCCATAACCTGGCCTGGGATTTCAGGCAGCCAGTGACACCCTTTGACAACACACCCACCTCCAATAATGACACAAACACACCAGCTTGGCACTGCAGAGCCTTTGTTAGCAGCAGAAGACAGCTAAAAGAATTTGATTTATAATTGATTACCAACAAAAAACCCCCAGCAAACTCAAGAAAGAGGAATAAACCAAAAGCTTCTTTCCAGCTGTTGCCTCTCCCTGAGCCAACTCAACACACGACACAGAGCAGAATGCCCAGGCTGAATTTCTGATTCCTGACTTGCCTTTTTTCTGACATGTGCACCTGAAATCCAGTTGAAGGTGTTGTTTCCACAAGCTGGAGATGTTCTTTGCTGCAGCCATTCCCTTTTGCACCTGCTGGTTCTCTCACCCTGCCCGTGCCGCGTCCCCTCGCTGCTGGGCTCCACCCGGCCCTGGGGAGGGATGTGCTGGTGGGATCCCCATCCCCACCATTCCCAACATCCCTCTGCAAGCCCTGGCAGGGATAAACACAGAGCAGCTGCTGGCTGGCCTCACCTTTGCAGGGCTGAGCTGCAGTTGGCACCCGGCGGGCTCCTGGCCAGCTCCCTGCTGCAATCCCTGCGCTCTGCCCCAGGAATAAACTCCTTGCTGCTCTCAAACCCCCTCCCATCGGGTCCAGGAGGAAAGCAGGGAAGGCAGGGACTTCAGCCAGTTGGTCAGTGGCCAAATAACTGGCCAGTGGCCAACTGGCATGCCATGTTTTACTCTCAGTGGAGGAGGGACGGGCTGCAGATCACCTGCCTGGAATTTCCCCCTGTTTATCCAACAAAAAACCCAAATGTCACTCCAGCAATCAGTGTTTCCTTGGTGGCCTGGCAGGAAGGTGGTAACCAGGACAGTTCTTCATTGTCCCACTGAATAAAGTCAGTTTATTTGAGATTTAGGAGCAGGGCCTGAAAGGGAAATGCCAGCAAGCTGGAGGAGAATCATTCCATGGGGATGCTCAGGGGGCATCTCTCAGTGACTCAGCCCAAAATGTCACCTGCCACTGAATATCTTGAGCCTCTTCCCTTTTTCTTTTGCATTTACTTGCAGGGAACAGGGCAGGGGGTGGTCCCAGCCCTGGGTGTGTGCTGGGTGGGCAGGGGGCTCATCAAGCCAAAGCAAAAAATTCCCGCAGTTCTTCACCCCTGCCTTGGATTTGCTGCCACTGATGGGGTCTGAGTCCTTTTGGGAAGGGGCAGAGTGGTTGGTGAGCAGAGCCCTGCACCCCTGGCAGCTCTCCAGCAGCTTCACATCCATCCCATGCTGGGCAGGCAGCCTGGATGGAGCCAGGATTGTCTGGAGGAGGATGCCTCTTAACTGCAATGCACTCCAGAATCACTGCTCTATTCCTGTCTCTCCAAGCCCTGCTGGCAGTGTCCAGGCCCATTTTGGGCATGGCAGTAAATAAATCCCATTTTTTCCTCCCTCTCAGCGTTGCTATCCCAGCACAGAGGAGTGACAGGGGTGAGTCACCGTGGCATTGGGAAAAACATCCCGGGAAAAGTGTTTGTCTGGACAGCTGAGGAGCCTTGACCCAGGCGAGGTGACAGGATCCTTCAGAGCCTCTCCAAGCCTGCAGGAATGGGAGATTCAGCCCGAGTGGGCAGTGATAAGCAGCAGAGCTGTGGAGGGCTCCCCTCCTGCCTGGGGGATATTAGCAGCTGGATCAGGTTGCACGGCTGACTTTTCCTCTTTTTCCATGAGGAGAGAGGCTTAGCTCAGCAGCTCAGGTCCCCACGCTCAGCCCAGCTCTAGGCTCAGCTTTACTGGGGCTGTTCCAGAGGGGTCCCTGACCCTGGTCCCCTCTGGGCTCAGCTTTACCCCTCAGAGGGGTCCCTGACCCTGACCCTGGTCCCCTCTGGGCTCAGCTCTTCCTGGGGCTCCTGCTCCAGGGGCAGGATGCAGCAGGGCTGCCCTGGGGTTGGGAGCTCTCTGTGTAAAAAACCAATGTGGAGAAGTGCAAGGATCCACCAGTTCTGTTTGTGCAGAACATTCCAGCCCTTTTCCACCAGCCCTTGGGAGCTGGGGTGATTGGAGAGGCAGGCAAAGGAGGGAGGGCAAAGCCACAGCTCCCAGCCCCTCACCTGGGCATGCAGCCCCTCCAGGTAACCCCAGCCAGGGACACAGAGGCCTTGAAAGTGGGGAAAGGTAATTAGGGGAAAAAACCATTTTAACAAATCCTAATTTCCTAACTTAATTAACCCTAAAAATGCCTCTTCCTCCTTGTCTCACTTGTTCTCAGAGCCTGCAAACACCTGCAGATCCTTTCTCTTCATCAGATGCCTGTGTTGCACCTAACCCCCCCCCAGGACCTGTGTGCAGGGCTGGGAAGGGTAATAGCAAACAGATTACACACTTAGCAATAGACTAAGCACAATTAGGCCTCACATTCCTCTCACTCCTATAAATAACTCTCAGTTTCCTCTCTGTGTCTGCAAATTTCATTAGTATGATGGAAAGAAAAGAAAAATACACTCACACACACTCACTCACTCACACTCACACACCCCAAGCTCCTTTTTCTTGCAAAGCCCAGAGGTGATCTCTCAACCAAAGGCTTTGTTCAGCCTGGAGGAGGAAAGGGAGTCAAACCCCCACCAAGCCTTGCCATGTGCTCCTGGCCACGAAGGGAAAATTCTCTGCAGATGGCTGAGGAATTCACCTGCAAGAAACAGGAGAAAAAAAAAAAAATCCCCCTCTTTGCTGGGCTGTGTGTGCAACCTGCAGCTGGGGCTGTGGGGTTGTGGGGCATGGCCAGCCCTGCTTGTCCTGGATCCCAGCAGAAGGGGGGTGTTATCCCCAAATCAAAGCCACCCCTCAGACACCTCCAGGGGTGTTCCCTCCAAGATCTCTGCCTGGCTGTCAGTGCTCCCAGTGTGGGGATTCAGGTGCGAATTTCAACAAGATGGAAAATGGAGAGGATCCTAAAGGCAGTGGAAACGTGGATTTCATCCTCTGGAAAGGACACAACTGCTCTCTGAACGTTCAAGGTTTGCAGGTTTTCAGCTTTTTCCTTTCCCTCAGTGGAGACCCCCAGAAACCTCTAAGTGCAGGTAAGTGCAGGCTGCAATTGCAGGAGCAACAAAATTCTTCTAGCTAAGCTATTAAGGGAAAAAACAAAATCTCATTAACTGCAAGGAGAACAGGAAAAAAAAGGGAAAAAAGGTCAGGCTCAGACAGGAGTGTGAAAACCCTTGGGAACTCACTGTGGCCAACACTGTGATGGAATTGATAAAAGCTGGAGGTGTTTCCCTGCCCAGCCTCAGATATGGCAAAATGTGAGGTGCAGGGCAGCCTGGGCAAATGGAGCTCTGGAAATGTGAGAATGTGAGAACTCAGGGGATGTGTCCCATGAAAGGGACCCGAATCTGCACTGACAGAAATATTGATTGTTAAATGCTCTTGCAACACAGGGCACGAGAGAGAATAGGAGAGGAAGAAGCTCTTGGAAGGCAAAATTGGTGTTTGTGCTGGGCAGAAGCTGCCAGAGGGCCAGGATGAGCTGTGCCCATCTCTGCCTCTGCAGCAGGAGTGGCAGCAGTGGCACAGCCAGTGCCACCACCCCAGATTGGTTAACCTGGCTCTGCTCTTCTGGGCACCCTCCTCCCTAAGCCAGGCAGAGGTGGGAAAGAAATGAGGTGCTGAGGGATTTTTCCCCTTGACAGCAGAGACATCTCCATTTTAATTTCTCTCTCTTCTCAGCTCAGGTGTTAGTATTCCCAAGTGTGGTGCATAAGTAATAAAATGTATTCAATGTTCCCGTGCAGGTCAATGAATTATTTTCTCTTTTTTTTTTCTAGAAAAGGATTTCTCCCTTTCTTTCCCCTCCTTCTCCTTTCATCTTCTGAAGAAAGACCCTACAAGAAATGAAGGGCAGCCCTCCAGGAGTAATGAGACAAAGATGATAAAGTAAACCTCAGAAGAGAAAGAACTGGCTTTTGCAGCAGCCTCTTTGCACTTGCAGGGCCAATAGAGAACACAGGGCCTGTCAGACACATAAAGCAACCCAAGAGGCACGAAAAGAACCTGCACCAGCTGAATCTGAGGCCCAGAAAATTGTAATAATAAATTTATTATTATTGTAATGTTATTATTGTAATGATAAATGTATGTATGCATGTATGTATTTAGCATATTAATTTATTTATTTAAAAATGTATTTAGGTGTTGAATTGTGAGCACCCCAAGCCCCTGCTGCAGATGTTGGCAGACCCTTCAGGGTGTGTCAGTGTTGGAATTCGGGGCTCCTCCTAAACCAGTGCCAGCCCCAGAGGGGAGCAGGTTCTCACTGTTCTTCTCCCATTTTGCTCTCCCATGTCAGAGCCTCGGCGACCCAATTTACCCCTGGAGCCATTATCTGCCTCCCACCCGGAGAATTCCATTAAATCCCTAACAAAGTGAAATAATTGCCTGGCTTTTCTCGCCCATTGTTGTTTTAGTCTCCAGTGGCTGGAGATGGAGAGATCCAGATGGATCCAAGGAGTTACAGGCTGGCACAGCCCATTGTTCTGCCTCTACATTTAATGAGTTCTGCCCCAGCCCGTTCCTCTGCTCATCTCTTCAGTGCTATCAGCAGGAAAGTGTCTGCAAATAATCGTGTCCCGGTCCTCCAGCCCATAATGAGTTCATGCCCATGCAGAGGGCTGTTATCTCTGGCGTGTTAAAAACCCAAATTGCTGCCTGCCTTTGAAGTGGTGCGAGGTCCCAGTCGAGTTTAGTGAATTAATCACTTGGGAAGCCACACTCCCAGCATCTCCTTGTTATTGTTAGAATGGAGAAGAATTCAAGATAAAGTTTGATTCTACACAATGGGAAATTATTGTAGAGAGGGGGAGAGGCCTGCCTGCTGAAGAGAGGGAGCCAGGTTGGAGGAGGAAACACTTCACATTTCCTCTCCCTCAAAATCCGAGTGCACTTCTCCCGGGTCGGCTGGGAAGGAAGAGCCTGGAAGGTGGAGAGGATTTTTCCCTTTTCCCCATGCAGAGCAGCCTGGAATGCTGCCTGGGATGAACTGGTTTTCATCACAGAGTCGTGGGATGGGCTGGGAGGAACCCCGTGTGAAAAACGAGGTTCGCTTTCCTGATAAAGTTTAAAAATGTTTAATAGAGACAACAAGAGAAATAAAATAAAGCAAAGAATAAATACAGTCTTGGCACGCTGTCAAGAGCATCCCAGTGTCTTGGAACCCCCCCTTTTTATCCTGTTCTTCATGCAGGGACTTGTGCACATTCACTTTTCCAGGACTGCTCTGCATGGCCACTCCTTGGGTCTGTCAAGTGTAATCCCACTTTTATTCAGTTCTTATCATCTTTTGATTTGGGTTTTGGTCTCTTTTTCACAGGCAGTGAATGCTGAGAGTCACTTGGGCTTCTTTCAGAAGTTATCTATCCAGGCAGCTGAAACCCACTGCACCTAAATTCCAAACTACAGCAAAAACCTCATTATACATCTCTTCAGGCAGTTAAAACTGAATAGTAAAAAAAAAACTACAGAAAAACCATCATACTTATCACATTCACTCCAACATTTGCAAAAAGCCAACACCAAAATATGCATTTCTAACACCTGTGAACGTGGGATTTGGGCAGCCAGGGATGGACAGTGAGCTGGGCATGGCTGACCACGACCTGGGCATCAGTCTGAGACCCTGGGGGCTAAAGGAAAACACCTGGATGGGATATGGAGAGGAGGATGGGATTATGGGAACATGGATATTAAATAAGGAATGTTGCTGGTTATGGTGGGTGATGGGATGGGGACATCTGCATTTCAGCTAAGGTGGTCCATGGGCTCCCTGCCCCAGGTAAACTCTGTAAGCAAGGTCAGGGATTGTCATGGGAACCTCACTGAGAGGTCTCCTGAGGTGGCTCTGTCAGGAAAATGAATCCACAAACACCTGAGGTTTATGTCCAAAAAGGAGACTGAGGAGTCCTCTGACTTTATTCAAAGAAAGGGAGAGGCCATGGGGCATTGCCCTGGGGTGTCTCCAATTTTTGGAGGATGCAGCCTCCTTTTTATCCTAAATACTAATACTACTAATTATAATTTCCTCCTTATCCCAATTTCCTGGCCACATTTCCCTCTCTCTTTCCCCACTGGCTGAGTTACTTGAGAGGCACAGACTGCCCAGAACCCTGAGAATTAAGATTTCCCTCTAACATATAACCCTCCCTTTTAATTTTTAACTCTTATGGAATTCATGGTTCCTCCCCATTGTTTCATCTTTCAATATCCAATCTCATTTCTCAGCAAACCCACAGTTTGTCTGTAAAGGCAAATCTCTTTTTTTCCATTATCCATCAGTGGAACCCTTCCCACTGCTCCTTTTCTCTCCCAGTGCTGCATTCACCTCCCAGCAGCCCCACAGCTGCTTTGGAAAGACAAATCCCTCACCCCTCTCACTCTGTGCTGGGTGGGCTTCTCCTTTCACTGGCACATGATTAAATTGTTTTCTGGGCACTCCCAGTCGTCCTGCCTCTGTTGAATTGCCATCCTGGCAAGTGACAGACAAATCCTCTTGTGCCACCCCTGCCATGGGCACAGTGACCTGAATTTACTGAGCTCTGGTGGCCACAGCTGCATTCTCACACGTGGGGAAATGTCACGACACAGAGAGCAGCGACCAAGGCAGAAAAAGATTTTATTTTAACCCAAATTCCCTTTTATCCATTCCTTTCCCCAAAGGCATGCACTTCACTCCTTGGTTGGTGAAAGGGATTTTCCTCCTCCATCAAATCCCTCTGTTCTTGGTTAGCTTACATATTTCATTCCCTGATTCCCAGGAGACAGATTTCCCCTTTATTGCAGGTGCAGTTGTTTTTCACCCAGGAATAATTTGCTGTGTTAACCAACTCTCATTCCCAAGGCTGTTTTCACAGGGAACTTGCAAACCACCACACAGCAGTGACAAGCCAGTTGTTAATTCAGCAGAGCAAGGCCTGATTTTATGAGGCTTTTCCTTCATAATTTATAATTTACCTGTTTGTCTACAACAGGGAAAGGGGTTGTCAAAGGTCCCAGCTCCTGCTGGGAGTGCTTTTCCCTTTACCTCTTTTGGGGGAGAAATGGGGAAAAGCAGCCCAGGGGCTGTCCATGGACAATGGGGAGAGCTGGGAAACACGGGAGCATTTCTCCTGGAAATAATTTATAAAAATACATCTTTTTGGTAGAAAACCCAGGGGGAGATGTGGGAACCAGGAAATCCCTCTGACTGTCCTGGGAAGATTTGTAGGTCACAAGAATTTAGATAGAATGATAATTAGCATGTCACAGGGTGCAAAAGTAGAATTTTGGGATTTTAGGATGTGGGATCAGGGGGCAGAGCTGGAGGCAGTGGAGTGTGTCCCTGAGCTGCTTCTCCATCCTCCTGTTCCCCATCTTCTGGGGTGGGGTGGCACATTTGGGTTGGTCTGGAACAAAAGTGCACTGTGCCACAGAGTGGAGAGATATTGGAGAATTGTTATAAATAAAAAATAGGTAATTTTCAGTATAAAAGATAGTGCTGTGCCAAGGGTGGGCAGCCCAAAGAGGAGAGCACAGCCTGCAGAGAAACTGTGGCAGGCCAGGGAACCAATATGAGAAAAGCAAAGAATAAACAAATTCCTGAACGTGAGAACAGACCACTCGAGCTCTTCTTCAGCCACAGGGCTGGGGGAAAACAGAAACCTTCACAGAGACACAGACAAGTTAAATCAGGTGACACCAAGCTCACAGAGCTCTCAGAAACACCAGGAAGGCCCAGGGAAGAAAAACAAAACAGCAAGAAAGAAAACATATATATTTTTATATTTTAAAAAAAACTTAACAGTGAATGGCTGTTGAGAAGGATGAGATCGCTGTCCCCCAAATTGTGTCACCATCATCCTCATCCTCCTCATCCTCATCCTCCTCCTCATCCCCTCCCACCCACAGGGACGGTGCTGGAGCTCACGGATGCTTCAGGAACACAAAACCCTTCCCAGGGAAGTCTTAAGCTGCCTCTGCCTCGAGCACTGCAATCAAAACAAAGGAAAATAATACTTTTGTTTTGCTAATCTTCTGTAGACTTGGTAAAATATCTAATGGGTTCCATTAAGCCCGAGTGAGTTAATTGCTAGGTAGGAAATCCAATATCTTCTCGGGGTTATTTTCCAGTTGTCATTTTTGCAAGAGAATTTTTGGCTTTGACGTCATTGCGAGACAAAAAACACTCTGTGGACAAAAGAAACCACAAATCAGGGGGAAAAATACATCAATATTGTTTTTCTTATAGCCTGCCACTTATTGGGTGGAATTCTGTGCAATCTTGTGAGCCTGCCCCTGGCAAAGCTGCGTTTCCAACCCCACCGTGTGCAGGAGGAGGAGGCAGCTCGTGGGAAAGCTCTGCAGGCTTTGCTGGTCCTTGCAGGGCTGAGCAGGGCCCCAAGGATCACTCCTCGTTGGGCAAAAAATAAAAATTGTGGATAAAATAGAAATAGAAATATAAAAATTAAAAATAGAAATAATAATTTAAAAATAAAATAAAAAATAGAAATAAAAATAGAGAATAGAA